>CAKAKR010057123.1:71076-109989 GCA_916700685.1 Adelosebastes latens | reverse complement strand
AAATGATTAAAAAAAATATATATATATATATACAGTATATACAGTATATACATAAATAAATACATAAATTAACAAAAAAATAGTAAGTAGTTAACTAAGGCTAACTAAGGGGAAGCATAGGGAAGGAAATTACTAAATAAATGAGCAAGGAACATAGGTAATTCTAATAATAATTAGAACAGTTATAACAACGATAGAGTCATGGGGGGCGAAGCCCCGTCCACCGGCAACTTTTATTATCCTTATTGTCTAAAACAATTTTTTGTTTTAGACTATCAAATGATACACTAAGACGCTCTGATCAGATCCTCTTTATAGTCCCCTTTGTATCTAGAGAAGTTGGTGTTATGTTTCAGGCTACTTCTGATTGGAAAAAGTTATCTTTAAATATTCATTCTCTGTTATAATTTCGCTTATTTGAAAATGTATTATTTTCTTATCTTAAAACAGATTGCCATCACTGCTCCCCTCTCTCTATTTAGTGATTGATCATTGTTTGTTTGATTGTGTCTAGTCTAAGGTTGAACTCTTTTTCTTTTCTATATTTATTATAATTTTTTTTGGTTATATGTTGTTCGTTTTGGCGCTTTTGTGTAATATAACATTGTCTCTTGTATTTTCCGTTTTCCATTTGTTTTGTAAGTGTTTGTTTGGGACCCCCTTGAATACGAGATGATGCATCTCAAGTATCCTGAATACATTTTATTACTATAATATACTACTTCACCTCGCTTTGCGCGTCGCTCATTGTACTATGTTATTTTGCTGCAAAAATGTCCACATTCAGCGTAGCCGTGGTTTGCAGAAACGTACAATGCAAAAAATCTTACCTGGTGACTGAGCTGCATATACCAAACCTTAACCACAGCAGATCAGTCTTTGCACCAGTCATGTACTGACAACCACCTACTTTATTCTTTAGGTAAGATAATTTGTTTGACCACTTCTTTTAGGCAGAAAACCAGTGGTTCTTTGGTTCCACCCTGGTGTTTGTCTCAGTAAACAGGGTTTTTGTCTGCCTCTGAGAACTAAAACACCAATCTGCCTGACACTTGGCGCTCTCTTCCCCTCTTGGATTTTTGCACTCCTGCCTCAGTTGCTTCACTATTATATCCTCCTCTCTTTTCCTCCTGTGCTTGGCCGAGGCTAACTGGAGCTCTTGAGTTTTCAGTGTTTCCAGCGTGGGGCTGTCTAATCCCCATGCAGAGCCCGCACCTGTGGCTGATAGGATCCTTCTGGAGTACAAAGGCTCTGATTTACAGCCCTGAGGAGCTGCGGGCCCCGGCTACAGCTGCAGAACGGCAGGAAAGGGAAGTTGTTCATCACGCAGTGTGCATTACACCAGCAATAGTCACTGTGCTCCTAGTGCAAGGCCAGACCCTTGGACCTTCACCTCAATTGACAGGTGGCAAAATAGTGTTACAAATGACATCTAATAAACACTTTTATCGAACTAACAAACAGCTTTTTATTTCTATTTATTTTGCTTGAAGCTCCAGCTCGTAACTTTGCGCAAATATGATACAAAAAGTTATTTTTATAAAAGTGTCACTATATCCTGACAGTAGTGCATGAGACAGATAATCTGTGAAAAAAAATCATGTTCCTCTGTGCCCTCCTATGCTCCTAATGGCAAGATTTCACCGCGCATTAAGGAAAACAACCGGAGTCGAGCTGTCTCTGAAGCAGCTGTCAATCACAGCTCGTGAAACTAGCTAACTCCGATCAAACTAGGCAGCACTGATCAAATATGAATCAATATTCTGTTACTGTAATGACTATTTCTTTCCTCAAATGTCGTCAGAAACATCTTGTAGTGTACTGTTTAGCTGTAAAATGAGAAAGTTTGCTCAGATCTCTGATTGGTTGTTCTCCTTTGGGCACGTGAAATCTTGCAGATGCCATGAGGAGAACAGGAGGAGGCAGAGGAAACTGTTTTTTAACAGATTATCTGTCTCATGCACTACTGTCAGGATATAGTGACAATTTTATAAAAATAACTTTTTATTAGGAATGCACCGATACCACCTTTTTTTCTGACCGAGTACAAGTACAAGTACTTACATTTGGGTACTCGCCGATACTGAGTACCGATACGAGTACTTCTCTGTGCCAAAAGACCCTCGTTAACAGCCAGCTGGAGGGTGTGAGCGACACACGGCAGGCTGGGGAGTCCTGCACACGAGGCGTTGCGCCGCGACCGGCTCTAGGTCGGCTTGGAAAGGCTCGGGGCAACGGTGCTTCCCGGGGCCGTGGCCAAAGTGTCACCGGGCGGACTGTCCTTAGTGCGCCCCGACCGCGTCGTGCCCACGTAAAAGGCGCCAGGGGTCTGCGGCGATGTCTGCAACCCACCCGACCCGCCTTGAAACACGGACCAAGGAGTCTAACGCACGCGCGAATCAGAGGGTGCAAGCAAAACCCAGTGGCGCAATGCGGGGTCGGGCGCACCACCGGCCCGTCTCGTCTGCACCATCGGGGAGGTGGAGCGTGAGCGCGTGTGATAGGACCCGAAAGATGCTGACGAGAGGTTAACGTCACGCTGCCGTAAAATGGTATCGGTGCCGTTGTATCGGAGCCATTTTTGCGAGTACGAGTATGAATACATGAGCACAGTATCGGACCCGATACCCGATACTGGTATCGGTATCGGTGCATCCCTACTTTTTATCATATTTTCTCTAAGTTACCAACAGCAGCTGTTTTGTATTTTGACATATAATATGCTATGGTCCAACCACTAATGAATCATAATAACCTCTATACTCTGTGAATAGTATTAACTTGAACTAGTATAGTTCAAGTTGTACTAGAAAAGTATTAACTTGAACCTAGGTCCTGTGTTGTGTGCTGGGTTTTGTCTTGAATATTGTTGTGTTTTGTTGCTGTCGCTTTAGTTGTTGTGGTCATAGTTGGTAAAGATTGTAATGTGTTTATGTACTGAAATGTAGCCTAAGAGTTCACAGTGCTTTGAGCTGGGCTTCAGCCACAGCTAATGGAGATCCGAATAAAAGATAAGAAAAAAAAAGATAAGCTTTCAGTTAAAATAATTCAGATTGGTTATTCTTTTTCGCTTTGCTAGGCGCGCATGTTAAACTTCCACATTCCATTGGTAAGTCCAATAGAATTTGTTCTGCATGCACTTTTGGGAATACTTGGAGAATGCGTGGAGATGAATGGTTTGGAGAGAAGGCGTAGTGATGACTGCTTATGGGGCTGAGGCTGCACCCATCGGCCCAAACATCAGCAGCACATGTTAGTTTATTAGTGAAGTTATTGATTATCATAACATGTTGGGAGGTTTTGATCTGAGTCTTGCTTAATGCCTAAACAGAATCCTGTCCTGTTTGTGTATTTATGGACGGGAGCAGTGAACGCACATCCTGACATTGATGAATTAGTTTCACTGTTCAGTGTTTGGATAGACATGGAATCTATATAGACTGGAAAAATTATTTCTCTCCCCGTTCACAGAGAAGAATGTGTTGACATGTTGAGCTCTTATGCACATGTGAGTTTGGAGCGTCGGTATGGGACATGCACAGTGGAACTAATGCATTTGGTTAAGCTCTTTCAAATCATTTCCATACAGTGTGTTGTCAGGACAAAAACACATCTCTCACGGAGACAGGGAAGTGCGCTACATTTAGAGAACCCAATAAATGTCAACAGTGAACCTAAATCATTATTAAAGTTCAAGATGCTCAAGTCCACTCAGTTTTTTACATCATCATATGAACATAACATACATAAAGAGTTTTTCTTTTCTATTAATGTGTAAGTAATCATTAATAAATCATTACGCTAAATCGTCACAGTAACAAGCTATCTTGAGACCAAATGCATAGTCTGTGCTCCACCATTAAAGCTGGGGGAGGCAGTTAATTTTTGGCGTTATTAGGCAAACATTCCATAATAACCTTTCAGCATATTGTAATTCAAGTGGTACCCCATGGTACATACAGTTCACCTAGCCAGCTTGTACTTGCTAGTTAGCTACTGGTATTTTGTGGTATAAATTTAGATTTGTACGTCCTACTTTTACCATCGCCAAATTAGCAATATTAACATTTGCCACATACCAATAATTTCATCTTTGTTATACTGAGCCGCTTTTTCTTGCCTCTTCGCAGAGCTCAGCATGCTTGATGGTTGTCGGCATTCACCTTCGGTACAAGCGGAGCTCTGGTGGAACCCGGATTTCTAACGTGTTGGTTCGCTAGTTAGTTTGATATCAGAACTTTTAATGATGTTCTTGTTAGGAGGCATGAGGTCTTCCGGTCACTACATCGAAGGAGGCGTCACCCCCAATCAGAATGATGCTGAAGTTGCAGGCATTAACGTTACTGATACTAGCAGAGCATCAAAAATATAGACCTAATCGGATGTTAAGACATGATTCTGGAATGTAAAATATTGTCTTTTACTATAGAAAGTCAGCAAATAGGAGGACAGCCTATGATGCAGGTTATGTCAAAACACCATGAAGCTGAAGAAGAAACACAACTCAACAGATGTTAAGCCCCTACTGTTTGCATCCAGGGGGTGGATGTGGAAACTGTGCAGGACTACAAGTACCTGAGATTACATCTGGACAACAAGCCGGCGTGTACAAGAAGGACCAGAGCCGACTCTACTTCCTGTGGAGGCTCTGGTCATTCAACGTCTGCAGTACCCTGTTGAGGATGTTCTACCAGTCTGTGGTAGCCAGTGCCATCTTCTTTGCTGTGGTATGCTGCATGGGGCAGCAGGGTGAGGACAGTCAGCGCAAACAGCTCTGTCCAGTGGGTGGAGCTGGATTCATTGGTGTTGGTGTCAGAGAGGAGGATGCTGCACAAGCTGCAGAGCATCATGGACAATGACTGTCACCCTCTCCACCATGTGCTGGTCCTTCAGTAGTGGACTGATAACCACCATGATGCACCACAGAACGCCACAGGAAGTCCTTTCTTCCAGAATAATTTATCTCCTCCTGAGACCCAGCCCATTGACATGTGTCCTCTGTTGTGGACATTTTGTCCACATGCATCTCCTTGTACTCTTTTGAGCTACTCTATCAACTCCTGGTGTATAGTAAAGAGGACATCCTGGGCTATTCCAGTGATGTCATGTAATAGGCTGGGACGCTGGGAACTTCCTCTTTCTTTCCATCCAAAATGGACGTCATAGGTGAAAGCACATTTTATGGAAAAAGGAGAGGTAAGTAAAATATCCATTGTTGTTTTTACTATGATAATCATATATGTTCTTGTTTATTAACATGTCAGGAATGATATATTTAGTTCTGAAAGCAGTTAAATTATTTGTCTTTTGAAATAATAGTGCTTTTATGAACGTCAATTATAGTGGACAAAAAGACCATCTCAATGTACTGAATGACTCCACATTGTTGTAGGAGACAGAATGGAAGCAGAGAGGATTATTTTCCGGATAGTTGAGGGAAATTCAGATTTGGACCTTTCAGATGATGAGACAGATCAGGATGAGTTTGACAACGCAGAAGAAGAAGATGGTGAAGAAGAGGAGGAAGACGTAGGAGGTTCAGAAGAGCTGGCAGAAACAGATACAGAGACAGACAGTGACGAGCAAGAAATACGTCGTCCTCTGTGGGCCAGGAGTAGCACGTATGTTTTATTTAGTTCCAGGATAATATATTCAGTTCCAGTAATTAGCCACTATTGATTTTAATGGAATCGAAATACTATAAATTATATTTACAGTAAATGGGTAAAAAAAAGCGACGTACATGAAACCTGCCTTGATTGCACTTCTAGTTATTCCTGTTCCTCTGGTGATTTTTTTTTTTTTTTAATTCATAATAGATTCACACCTGTGCTACCTCGGCCTCCTGGCTGCCAAGATGACCCTACAACCCGTGCAGACTGGAGTCCAATTCAGTACTTTCCCCAGAATATTGACAACAAAGTATTCGAAGATATGGCAACATTCACAAATCAAAAAGAGCTACGAACTATACAGGAGTGTCTCTGAATACGACTCCACAAGAAATGAAGATCTTCTTTGGCATATCAGTCCACGTGGCCTGCCTTGTCTATCCCAGAATCAAAATGTTTTGGGCCAAAAAAAACAAAAGTGCCGGTTATAAGTAGCGAAATGGCAAAGAAATAGGTTCTTCAAGCTGAGAAGCTCACTCAAGATTGTTGATGACCTGGCTGCAACAGAGAAAACAAAGGAGGCAGATTTTCTCTGGAAAAAGTCAGGCCATTACTTGATCGTGTGAGGCAAGGCTGTCTCATTTTAAGAGGACCAAGACACTAATCACCCCTGATTCCATCGGGGCGGGGGGGAGAAGGTGGAACTGGTGCAGTCCTAGAAGTACCTATAGGAGTGCACCTGGACAGCAAGCTGGACTGGAGTATGAACACTGAGACAATATACAAGAAGGGGCCAGAACCGACTCCATTTCCTCAGGAGGCTCAGGTCCTTCTGTGTATGCAGGACAATGCTGCAGTCAGTGGTGGGAAGTGCCCTCTTCTTTGCTGTTGTATGCTGGGGCAGCGGCATTAAAGCAACAGATGCCGGCAGGATAGACAAGCTGTTAAAGAAGGCGAGGTCTGTCTTTGGAGCCGACCCGGACCAAGTGGGTACGGTGGCTGAGAAGAGAGTGCTGGCTAAGCTGCTGGCTATTATGGACAACACCACCCAGACAGACAAAGGGGCACATTCAGCAAAAGACTTCTCCTACCTCGGTGTACCACGGAGTGGCACAGAAGGTCCTTCCTACCTACTGCCATCAGACTGTACACTCATCTCTGGACTAACTGAATAACACCCCCACTTACACACACACACACACACACACACACACACACACTGTTACTCATCCATTCACCAGTGCAGTCAGACATGCATCACAATTGGACATTAGTAGCTTGCTAACCAGCTTTTAAGAGTATTTATTGCTAATGCCTATTTTTAGTCTTATTTATTCTTATTCTATTCTTAATCTTAACTACCTTTAAAATATCAGCAGTTTACCATGTCAGTGATTTTTCTATACAAAAGTTTTAAATTTGAAGTGGACCCTTGCATCTTTTGTTCTTCAGAAGTTGAAACCATTGACCATCTGTTATATAACTTTTGTTACACTAATTTGTTTTGGGTTGATATCCATAACTGGCTGTCATTAAAAATTGATAACATTCCGTCATTTACTTACATTGATATCATTTATTTCATGGATAACCTGGATTCTAGCGTTGTGGATACTGTTAATCTTGTGATTATTTTGGGTAAATATCATATTCATACTTGTAAGTGGAAAGGGAGTACTCCATCTTTCACCGTGTTCATGGTCGATTTAGCCAACCACTTTAAATCGCTGAAATGCATGTTAAAAATAAATAGAAAGGCTAAAAAACGGCAAACATCTTTATCTCAGTCCTCTCTTTTTTAATGTCTCTTACCTTGCTCTTTTCTGCTGCTCGTCTATTCCTCTCTCTTTTTTTAATGTCTCTTACCTTGCTCTTTTCTGCTGCTTGTCTGTTCCTCTCTCTTTTTTTAATGTCTCGTACTTTGCTCTTTTCTGCTGCTCGTCTGTTCCTCTGTCTTTTTTGTGTTTTGTTTTTGTTTTATTTTAAGTCTTTTCTCTTGAGTTTCAGTATAATGGTACTTCTATTGTTTACTGTTTGTGCAGCATCATTTCCACTATTGTTGATTAAACTCCATCCTTTATCTTTGTATATTAATTCCGGTCGCAACCCCTGTCTCTGTCAAAAAAGAAAAAAAGCCTCCTTGTTTTCTGATCTGCTCTCGTTTGCCCTGTTACATATTTGTGTATCTGTTTCAAATTAAAAGCCCCGGTGTTCCATTTTCAAGGCTTTAACTGTGAAATATTTGCAGGATTCTGTTGTGAAAATTCTCATATGCTACCTCAAATGTAGCTACTGCCATTTTGTGGCACTTGTGCCTTACTACAGATTAGTGTTTAGCTGGTACTTTAACACACACATGCACCCGCAGTGACTGAAATAGGACAATAAGACAGGATATGAGGAATACAAAAGAGAAACAAAGTGTTAAAAATAGCATGATTATACTGTTGAATTTATTAAAGGTCTCATTGATAACATTTTTACATAGACAAATCATTTTTTTAAATAATAGTTCCACAGAAATTTTAGAAAGGATTGTAAATTAATCTTTAAAAAAAAAAAAAAAAAAAAATTGTGGGTCCAAAATTACTATTTTGTTTATCTCTGTGGAAGATATCTGATGTTTGGTTCCCACTTCTAACAAGGCTTGTGAGCCAATAGTAAAATAATGTTGGTATCACGTGGTATCTCTGGGTTGTCAAGCTAGTGTTGAAAAAGCAGATGAGATTGACGGTAAGTTCCTGGCAGCGACTTGTTGTGAAGTAAATGCAAAACGTGTAACATGTAAAATGGCGGCGGGAGAATGCGACATCTAGTGGCTGAATGTTATCAATTCTACCTTTAAATTAAAGCAATGGAAATGTACATTATGTTTAGTTAGGATCCACATTATAACACAAGGAGTTTATCCACCCTTGTTCCCCCCCCCAGCCTGCATTTGGGAACAGGCTTTTATTTGACAAATACAGTATTAGGCTTATACTGTAATAGTGGCATAAAACTAAAAGAAAAAGACAATGAATTTGTTAATCTGAATTATTTTCATGACAATAAATCGTCAACTAAAATTACATTATTGTGACAACCCTGCTTATCATTAGTGGAGTTTGTTCTGAGGGTAAAGGCCGTGAGTCTAAAGTCTCCAGGGTTCTTACAAAAAATAATTTAACTCAAGGTCCACTAAATTGTCCGGTCTAAATTGGGATGAGACCGGACAATCAGTTCCCAGAATAAACAGCTATTTCTACAGCTATTCAAGGAGCCAGTGAGGCCCAGATCGCCTATACTCATAGAATTTGGTGTAACAGTATGTCACTAACGTTCTGTTTCGCTATTGGATTAAGGGTGGTGCAGGATATAGTCCATGCCTCACTGGGTCTGTCCAGTACCACAAGCAGAAACGCACCCGCTCCAGATGAATAAAACATGCACCACAGCACAGTAGAAAACCTGATATTCTCTGTGATTGGATGAAGGCCGGGAACAATAAAGCCGACTGCTGTGAGAAAGCACAGATGAAGGTTACGTACTGTAGCAGTCCCGCAAACTCCAGCAGCAATTGCAGTCATCCGCAAATTTCTGTAGGTGGCATTACTCTGAGTTGTATCTAAAGTCGGATGTGTAGAGATTAAACAAGAGGGGAGCCAGGACGGTCCCCTCTGGGGGGCCCCTGTATTACTGACCACCGTATCTGACACACAGCCCTGCAGTCTCACATACTGTGGTCTGCCAGTCAGGAAATCAGTAACCCAGGTCACCAGTGGAGCATCCACCTGCATTGTTCGTTGTTTGTCTCCCAGGAGTACAGGTTGGATGGTGTTAAAAGCACTTGTGAAATCAAAAAACGTAATCCTTACAGTGCTGTAGGCCTTGTCTAGATGGGAGTAGGCCCGATGGAGTAGGTAGATTATGGCATCATCTACTCCAATGTTAGCCTGATAGTCAAACTGCAAGGGCTCTAGTCCTCTCTGCACCAGGGGTCTCAGGTGGGCCAGCAGAAGATAGCCGGAGTATCCAAACACATAGAAATAACACAAGAATACAGGGAGCTGCTGCAACAGGCTGCCGCTCTCACAGCGCCATGACAGTCTTGATTAAAATGGATTTCTTTGAATTTAGGAGCAAAAGGATAAGATACATAAAAGGAAAAGGACCGTCTCCTTAAAGTGACCTTTATATATAGAGCATGAGTTCAAGTCCCCCAAAGTTTTTTGTTTGAAAACCAGACTAACCGTTCTGTTATCGCATTTTTTGTCCAGCATATTCACATCACCAACTTTTAGAGAACTCAGCGAAGGTAGAAACACATGAAATTGCAACTATTTTGAATCAATCAAAGTAAAGGAATGGGAATAGATTTAGAGATTTTTCATACCCTTTTCTTGAAACAGTCATTTTAAACTTATTGGTAAAATCTTCTAAGGATAACAAGGTTCCGCCTGAATTCAATAAATCATAGACAAATATTAAACCACTATCATACCAATCAGCTTTAACAATTGATTTTCTATTAATAGTAATAACCATGTTATTCCACAATAAAGAAATGTGTGGTGAAAGATTGTTGGAAAATATCATTTTTGCAAAATGCTTATTTGTGGAAATCACAGCTTTACAGGAATTTTAGACAACTTAAAATCACATTGAAGTAAGAAGTCAATCCCTCCAACCTTATTAAATATTCTCTGATTGTTTGAAAAGTGAAACTTAAAGTTGTGAAAACAAAGACACAGGTTAGGACTACAGGTTGTTGGTTTAACACGGGATGCAAACCCCGGTCTCCTGGGTGAAAGGAACATGTTTTCGCCCCTGACCAACCCTATAGGGAATTTCATGCTGTCTATTGTACAGCGCCTGACTTCCACTGTTGCTCTTGTCATAATTTCGTCTTCGTTTATTCCTTCTGTCGGTGATCGACCGTTTGATGATAAATCCTAATAGTATGTGTAGCAGGCCCCTTCTGACCCACATCTATGAGGCTTATAACTACTGGTAACGCCCTTTTAATGACCAGATAACAGTCTAACCAGCTGAGGTTAACAATCTTGTTTTAATGAAACTACATAGTTTCAAAAACATCCAATGTACATGTATACTGAATCAAGACATTCATTCCTTCATCCTTGATTTTTGTTTGTCACAATAATGAAGATCCCTCTGTGGAACAATGCAGACAGTTTGAACCCACAGTGGCTTTCTGCAGAATCGGAGTCAGTGACATAGAGAAAAAGGAGGCCATGCTGTTACCTCAGGCCCTTAACCTTGGCACAGCAATCTCAGGCACAGCTGTCTTGGACCCAGCTCTCTTGTTTGCGTACCCGTTCACACATGCACGCTTTGGAGTTTTATTTGCAGATCCCTGAGCATCACAGCTATGTTCCCTGAGCCAGACCACCTGCAACAATTAAAAATGCCTCTGCAGCTTGCTGGCTCAGCGGGGCTCTGCTCGACACTGCATTATATTATAAAGAGAAGTTGTTTTGCAAATGGCTGTAAAGGGGGATCTGGTTTCAACCCCCCAGGCACGCTCAGCTCATCATCTCCCCACAGTGTTCCCACTCTGATCAAGTGGAGTAAACCGTAGAACAAGAATGCAGATGCAGCAGCAGTAAACTGATGCTTTTCTCCATGAGCTTGGAAACGAAAAGTGTTTTCCACCAAACATTACTTCACTCAGGGGAAATATTGACATTTGATAGAACGTCCAAGAAATTTAAAATGAAGTAGAAACTTTTATCATTGCGCCAAGTTGAATCTTTTAGCATTTCGTTATATATTTATGCATGAATGTGATATTCTAGGTAATGCAGGCATGTCATGTCAGTGGCAATAAAAGCAGCATTAGGGCTCCACTTTCATGAAAGAAAGCACAGTTGCCATCCACATGTGTATACACACAGATCAGCCATAACATTAAGACCACCGACAGGCGAAGTGAATAACATTGATTATCTCAATACAATGGCACCTGGCAGTGGGGGGGATATATTAGACAGCAAGTGAACATTTTGAACTTTGAACTTTGTGTTGGAAGCAGAAAAAATGGGCCAGCATAAGGATGTGAGCGACTCTGACAAAGGCCAAATAGTGCTGGCTAGACGACTGGGTCAGAGCATCTCCAGAACTGCAGCTCTTGTGGGATGTTCCCGGTCTGCAGTGGTCAGGACCTACCAAAAGTGGTCCAAGGAAGGGAAACTGGTGAACCGGCGACAGGGTCAGACCCGAGGCTCATTGATGCACGTGGGGAGTGAAGGCTGGCCCGTGTTGTCCGATCCAATAGAAGAGCTACTGGGGCTGCGTAGCCGCAGACCGGTCAGGGTGCCCCGTGTTGACACCGTGTCCACCGCCAAAAGCGCCTACAATGGGCACGTGAGCATCAGAACTGGACCACGGAGCAATGGAAGAAGGTGGCCCGCTCTGATGAATCACGTTTTCTTTTACATCATGTGGATGGCAACGAGTTGGAGGTGTTGACTCGGCCTCCAAATTCTCCAGATCTCAATCCAATGTAGTGTCTGTGGGATGTGCTGGACGAACAAGTCTGATCCACGGAGGCCCCACCTCGCAACTTACAGGACTTAAAGGATCTGCTACTGACGGCTTGGTGCCAGATACCACAACAGACCTTCAGAGGTCTAGTGGAGTCCATGCCTCGACGGGTCAGGGCTGTTTTGGCGGCAAAAGGGGGACCTACTCAATATTAGGCAGGTGTTCATAATGTTATGGCTGATGGGTGTATATCTTGACTGGGTCACATGGTGTGTATGTATAGGGTGGGATTGGGTGAAATACATTTGCTGTCTCTTGGTTCAGGCACCAGATCCATTAGAGGCCGCAGTCAGAATTTGTCTTTCAGTTGGAGGTTGCAGTCAAACAATTCAAAAAGTGCAAAATCCACCGGCAAATTGTGTGATTCATAAGTTTACAAGATGAGCTGTGATGATTCATTTCTACACATGATGGACAACTGGCAATGTCTAAACAATGTACCAGATTAATGGTGAATATATCCATATAACATCTATTTATCTGACTAGCAATATGTCCAAGTTGCTACCCAGAACTAACAGTGAAGTTCATTCCTTGTTTCCATTATTCACTTTCTGAATGTTGACACCGTAGCTGACCTCCTAAAGAATGTAACTACACATTGGGGCAATAGCGGCTACAGAGATACCAGGCGGAGACAGCAAGAGCTGTCAGAACAATAGAAGAGGAGTTAAACATAATAACCTAATAAAAACTAACACCACCACCACAATAGGTCAACAAAACAGGAGAATTAAATGTGGACTCTTAGGTCGGGTTCACACCTAAAGGTTTGGTTCCAGAATCGAACCAATGCGAGGATGATACATTGTTTCAATTTTCCAACTGCTCCGGTTTGCGTTCACGAAGACAAAACTCAAAAGTGTCACCGGTGTGATTTGGATGAGGTTGACAGTGAAATACATTTTGTGTTCTACTCTTGTTTTTATCATGATCTTTAATATAAACTTTCCCTGATGCTGGACATCCCAGTCTGTTTGATACGAGAGATGAATATACATTACAGTACATGCTTACCACCAACATATAAGAGCATTGTATTTGTTAAGTTTCTATCTGATGTAACGTCTTTGACACATGAATACAGTACAATGTATTGGCTTGCTTTATTTTTATTTACTCTTGCCTCTTAAGGTAATGTTAAGCCCACGTGGGCAATCACCTTAACTGTATAATAAGGTATCAGTATGATATAGGGACTGGAATATTCATAGTTGCTTTGGTTGGTTACATGAGATGATAAAAAACAGAATGAAAGATCCAGCTGTCTTCACAATGCTTCTTGTATAAATCTAAAATACCAATATCATCCAGTCTTAATCTAATATATTGATGAAATGGTATCTCTGTCTACATTCATTCAACTGTTGCCTGTTGCTTTTTTTTGCTTAAAAAAAAAGTCTTCCAGCCCTTCAGCGAGGACGCAGCCTGTCATCTGAGCATATCCCCATCTGCCTCAACTTAGGACAATTTCTCTAATTGTGCTAAATTGAGCTGCTGTCAGTGATTAAAGTTATTCAGAGGAGGAACAAATCTCTATGCCCATGTCAATTATTAGCTCATTGATTACACTAATGCAGGAAATTGCCCTTTGGAATCAAATGTTAGCTTAGACACCTGGCTCACACAGTAGAGCACAGGAGCTGGAGCCCAGAGGAGGAGGCTGCACTCATCTGTGAAATGAGATGTGACAGTAACAGCGTGCAGCGCTAAGTCACTCCGTCCTACTCAGAGGAACCTGATACTGCTGTGAGACAACCAGAGCTCATCATGTTGAGGAGGCCTGTCACTGTGGAACTTTTGAGAGGTAACTATCATTACGTCTGAAGGACAAAGGCGAGGTGAATGCGGTGCAATAAATCATGTTTTGATTATTAATGTAAGTTTTAATAGTTTCCTATATGTTTGTATGTGCTTATGGAAAGAAAGTGTTTGTTTGTTAATAGAGTTTAGGGGATAGTTTAGGGGTTGCACAGCTTGATGCTCCAAGTAAAGTTCCACTATGCTACATTAAAATGCCAGATTCTCAAGACCAAAAGTTATCTGGGGCAAAGCTCAAAAGATTCAGGGCTGAAGTCCTGAGTGATTGGCTCGTCAGGAGCGTGTGGCGGCTGTTACCTGTTGTGTTTTATTTCGGCGTCCGTGTTAACAGGTTAGCTCGGCTTCGTCTCTTCTAGATATTCGAGGTCTCGCCTATTTTTGACGCGAGCCGCGCGGTTCACAGCAACAACAGACAGTGAAGGAGATCTATTGACTGTATATTGACATCATCAGGTTGTAATGCTTCCATTTATATGGATAGCAGTTATTTTGGTAACATAAAAGCTGAGTAGGTGGGAGAAGGCGAGAGCTTTTGTTAGTGTCGCTGTATGTGCTTGCTGCTAAGACCGGTCAGTACTTTAAAGGGACTGTTTGTAAGAATCAGAAATGCTTGTTAACAGCGACACCTGTGGCTGTTAAGTCAACGAAAGTCAGCGTCGGGGTCGCACTTGTGCTCGCTCTACATAGACATGAACGAGCATCGCTCAAAACAGTGAGGCGACACACGTCAGCTAAAACCACAATATCACTCTATATTTCAGCTGCTTGGCAGTAATGTTAGCTGACCAGACGGAGGTCTCTCCATGAATCAGTGCTGATCCTAGTGTTGGCTTTTCCTGCCTCAGCCTCCCGACCGCGACCGGAGGGAACAGGGGAGACACTGGAGTTTTGGTCGGAGACGATACCGTTTCTCTCTGCGGAGCCCCGTCACTTCACAAGACACGGGAAACCTCTGTTGGTCTGGAGGAGCTGCAGCATTTATTTTTGCACAAACGTCCACTGTACATTCACTAGATATTCTCAGAGCTAAACTAACTCTTCTGCAGTGTGTAGTGTGCGCGCATGCACGTAAGAGCGGAGCGAAATAGCGAGAACGAGCGCGGTGTGTGAGTGAAGGCAAGCAGGCAGGCAGGCAGAGGAGCAGAGTACAGCAGAGACACCGGCCCTGGAGACCAAAGCTACGGTCTCCTCCATGTCCTCCGACCTTTGCCGACACTGTTTTGCAAGACGGGCTTCACTAGATAGAACTTTGCGGTTTTGGTGCTTCCGTGTAGATTGTGTTGGAGTCTTGTCTGAACAGCGTAGCCACACACGCGTGCATGGGACACCGACTCGCAATGATTTATACGTGTAAGAAATTACAAACAGTCCCTTTAAACCTTTAAACAAACTCAACTTGACTCAACCTGACTCGACTCGGTTGCTGCGGATACCAGCTCCGATACATGCTCGCTGCCCTCCACTTCCCATACATGCTGAACTGCAGCCCATAAAGAAGAGATACCGAAGAGACCACTTGAGGTCGTTTTAACCTCAGAGCAGCAGCTGAATCTGATCCATGTGTTCTGACATATGCTGAACAATGAATAACCTGTTGCTCAAGAGCAGCCCTCTGTCCAAAAAACAGTAGTAGAGGGTGTGACAGACATTCCTCAAAAATATTTGCTGGACAGTGAAAAATTATGTCCATGTTTCTCTTTTCCCAGCAGCAAAAAGAAGCATTTTTCTATAACAAAAGAGAGAAAAATATGAATCATGTGTTAGAACTTTGAGTTCTCCACAGCTTTTCCCATGTCAAAATATTATACCATTTACAAGACTTAAAAAAAAAAGTTATGACCCGTAACACATTTTATGGAAGAGCATGATGAAATATGGTGGAGGCCGGGGAGATCTTCAGCTGTACAGCACTACAATAAATATATGTGTGTGTGTGTGTGTGTGTGGGGGGGGGGTGATGGAGAAAGGGAGGCACAGAGGAATTGTCCATGAAATAAAATGACATCAAGATCAATCAGTACGTTGTTCATATATGCAATGGTGTTTCTCGGGCGGGTCCATGAGGGCACAGTGTGCCAGCAATCAGTTATTGAATTGGGCCAGTTCACACCCTGAGTAGTGTTAGGCGTGCATGAGGGATGAGGTGGTGGTGTGTGGGTGTTGTAAGGTGCACAAAACGGAACCAAAGGAAAACTGAGGTAATGCTGCCATCAGTGTGCCCGCAGGAGAGAATAGGGAGCAGAAGTGTGTAACAGGGCGAGCATACTGAGAGAATAAGCATGAATCACAAGACCTTGCTTTTATAGATAGGGGAAAACTGGGCTCAGGTGCTACCAGGAGACGCTAATAAACATCCTACCCAACTATGACATGCAATGCATTGGAATACAAACACACTTCTGAATAGTAACAGCAGGGGTCGTCGCAGCAGGTGACTCAGGAAGCAGCGGTGATGTGCAGCAGCCGACGGGGCGGTGTCGGCTCCGGGGACAGAGCTTGATGGCCTGTTAGGATTGCCGTTAACCAGAGGGGTGGAAACGACTTTATATGGTGAGCCGTTTAGACACAGTTTCATTCATCTCCGACAACCACTTCTGCACAAATGGAGAGGAAGAGGAGTGGAACAAGAAGCCCTCTCCTCCTGCTTGTCGCATGCTGGGGATTGGGCTCCTCAACAGAGGTCTTTAGCCAGGGGTTGGTGGAATCACTGCCAGCAAGCACCTGGCAGTCCTTCCATGGAGGCGGCTGGTTGGCAAACCCCCTTACGGACAGTGGGATTGCAGGATATCTGTTTCCACCCAAGATCAGGCAGTACAGATGAGTCCGTGATAAAGAGTCTATAATATTACACCCCGTCACTCAAGTGCAGACTCTACGACAGAGAAAATCTAAGTTTTGACCTAAGTTATGATCTGATTGCAGTCACCGATTACGGTTAAATTTCAGAATATATTAGACAAAGGAAAAAGCTCGAGATCAACGTTGTCGAAGTCTCCGCTCCAGTCGCCAATGCTGTCTGCAGTCATCCCTGCTGAGGCACCAGCTTCGTCTGCAGATGATGATGACAACAATATCTCATCGGTGTCCAGTACGGTCTGCAGAAGCCTGCCGCTGACATCTTTTCGCCGGGTCTCTCCGCTGGTGACGATCGCTGTGGTGGTGCTTGTTGCTTGTTCCCACCCAAGCTGCTCAGACAGCTGTCGTTCACCCCCCCTACCAGACATCTGGCAGTGTGTCGAGACGTCCTACCAGCAGCCACTGACGAGGGGGGCCCGGTTGAGGTGGATTCTCTCAGGGTGCCGGGTCACATGGAGGCATATTACCCCGACTTGCCCCCCGCTCCCCCTCATCAAGGGCCTTGCAGCCTGCTCCCACCGGCAGCCAGCTGGTCAGGAAAACTGAGGTAATGCTGCCATCCTCACATGATTGTCAGTGTGCCTGCAGGAGGGAAGAAGGAGAAGAAGTGTGTAACAGGGCGAGCACACCAAGAGAGAAAAAGCATGAATCACAAGACCTTGCTTTTATAGATAGGGAAAACTGGGCTCAGGTGTTACCAGGAGACAATAATAAACATCCTACCAAACTATGACATGCAATGCATTGGAATGCAAATACACTTCTGAATAACAACGGCAGGGGTCATCGCAGCAGGTGACGCAGGAGGTGGCGAAGCAGCGGTGATGTGCAGCTTGGTGGTGGCAGCAGCCAACGAGGCAGTGTCGGCCACTGAAGACGGGAGCCCGGTTAAGGTAGCTTCCCTCAGGGTGCAGGATCGCAGAGAGGCATATTACCACGGTGCCATACGGCCTGCTCCCACCGGCAGCCAGCTGGTCAGAGAGCAGGAAGGGAGACACTGAAATATTTTGACAAAATACTTCCATTGGGAGCGCAGCTAACTACAGCTGCTAACAACTAGTGTGTGTCACGCTGACATCTTCCAGCCTAGCGCCCCCGCCCTGCCGTCTCAGACTGACATTCTGGACCGTAGCATTGGCGGCCGGTCAGGCTGAGGAGGGCTGGACTGTCTGTTCAGGTTGTGCAGACCATCCAGACAGCAAGAGTGGGATCCACCACTGCCTGTTATAGGGCAAAGTGGTCGGGGTTCCAACGCTGATGCTAGAAAAGGAGGCTATATCCCCTGTCCTGTTCAGTTGGGACTATTCTCTCCTTTTTGCGGTGTCTGATGGATAGAGGGCTGTCTCATGCCACTGTCAAAGTGTATGCAGCAGCCGTTTCTTCCTGCCACGAGGGTTTTGGCAACAGACCGGTCTTTGGCCACTCTCTCTTGAAGCGGGTCTTGCAGGGGGCTCAGGAGGCAACGCCCGGTGATGCTTGCCTCCTCCCCTCAGGGGGGAACTGCCATTGGTGCTTGAGGCCTTGGTGAGGGGTCCCTTTGAGCCTCTGGAGCGTTCCTCTCTGAAGGGGTTTTCATTCAAGACAGCTTTGCTGCTTGGACTGACCTCAGAGACCTATAAGAGAGTGTGTGAACTCACCGCCCTGTCGGTGCACCCCAGTCACTTGCTGCTTCCACCGCACGTATTCCGGTAGGCACGTCCTGATTGGCCAGCTTCGTTTATGCAAAGTTCAGTGGGCGAACGCATGCTTGTGATTGGAGGAGAGTATTACCCGAAGACTCCAGTAGAGGGCTCCACCTGTGCTTCTAGAACTAGGGTTACAATATCGTAACTTTTCTGCTCACCACCATCATCGCTCACTGAAAGAAAGAATGTAAATATGGCAGCCACACAGGTCTCCTATTCACTAATGAGACAAGGAGAAAAAGAAGTTACCTGGATGTAACTCTAGTCTATGAGTGATCTCTTAGCTGTCCATCATGTCCGATGATGACGGTTGCTCCAGAAAAATCATTAAAGCGCAATACGCCCTGATCACATATGATACATCCATCCAATGTGGTGGTGCTATCTACAAGTGAAATCCCACGAAACCATAAATCAAAATCTACGCCATAAGAATATGTGATGATTTCCCATAAGCAGCCATTTTAAAAAGCAAAACATATGTTGCTTCTTGAGTGAAATGTGCACACTGTACTACAGAGAACAACATAAAATAGTTTTGAAACAATAAAAATCTCTTGTCCACCAGCAGCCGTTAGGAACCTGGAGCCAATTTGAGATGCACGGATTACGTGTGTTTGTGTGTGTGTAGCACGTGTGTGTGTGTGTGTGTGTGTGTGTGTGTGCATGTACACTAGCACACCTGCACAAAGCCCTAAATTAGTCCAAATCAAAAGCAGCTCCAACCACAAATAGTTCCACTGTGAGTCAACAGTGTGTTGGCTTCTACGAACAACCACCCTCTGTGGTTTCATACGATCATAAAATTACACATTCCTTTATAGTCCACTGGCTCTGACCCAAAGGCAAGTGCTAAAATGCATCAAGTATATTGTCACAAGGTGAAGAGCATTACATGCACTTAGGGAGGAAAACAAACAAAACGATCAGCAGGAAGGAGAGAGACAGATAGAGACAGAGAGAGAGACAGATGGAGACAGAGAGAGAGAGATTGAGATCGAGCTCTGGCGTCTCCGTGTTGTGTTCTCTGTTCAGCTCTAATCATGTCCTGTTGTTTGAGCTTAGCTCAAACTAACTAGGACCCCAAACAACAAATACGATTAAATGAGATAAAACTTAATGAATGCCCGTGGCAACACTGAGTCACTGCAACAGCAAAGGGTTTTATGACACAGAAAAAGAAAATGTTTAATATAAATACAGCCCCATTCGGACGGGATTAACATTACGTGGGGGGTTAAGTCGGGATTCAGATATTCACTGTGCTCCTCGGTGATTTAACTCATCGTTCCAGACGCCATTTTAACCATTGGGAAATTACACGATAAGGTCTGTAATAGAAATGGACATTCCACAGGACAAAGCCAAAAGAGAAAGCCAAAAGAGAAAGCCAAAAACAACGTACATCTGAGAATTTGTACAACACAAGCAAGGATCTAGACAGGAGGGAACAACGTGAGGAAGGGCCAACAACAGCTACAAGTCCGATCCGACACAGGAGCCGACAGTAGACCTGGATGAGGGAGTTCAGGTAGGAGGGAGGGAGTGTAGACCTGGATGAGGGAGTTCAGGTAGGAGGGAGGGAGTGTAGACCTGGATGAGGGAGTTCAGGTAGGCAGTCTCAGTCACAGTGTTATAAAAAATTATAAAAAAGGTTTTATTCTGAGCTGAGGTTGATTTCATCCATCCATCCATTATCTGTAACTGTTTATCCTATTCAGGGTTGCGGGGGGGCTGGAGCCGATCCCAGCTGGGTGACTTGATGCTGTGTGATATTTGTGATATTTGTTCAAAGAAATGAGTGACAGCACATAAAAGCGGTAACTTTGGGTACTCCTGAGTAACAAACTAATATATTTATATTCTGACGCTAAAAAATATGCTTTAATGCGGACTGACTGAATGAGGAAATAAAGCAGCGTGTCTGGCTCCGTAAGAGGGAGGACACAGAGAGAAACTCCGTTTGCTGAAGTACGCATAGTTACAGACAGGCTTCTAGTGACACATTACACACACAAGGTTTATTTCCACCCTGAGACTGCACTGATAGTTTTTAAGAAATCTCGTAAACTATTGTTTTACTGCTTAATTTTTCATTTTACATAACAAAGTAGAGATAAGTAACCTAGGCAACTCGTGTAGTAATAATAAAAGTAATAATATTAATCATAATTTAAAAAACACTTGTCAAACTTAAGTGCATAGTGCTTTCCAGATTAAAAGATTTACAGAGTAAAAAAAAAAAAAAAAATCCCATGTATGGCCCCCTACGTATATGACATATAAAAATGAGGAATATGAGAGCACATACAGTATATCACGCATTACTGAGCCCATATATAAAATGGAGGTGCAAGTGCAAAATAAGAGAAATAACTAAATAAAATAACATGACACCGTGGGCTGGTTTTTGAGTCACCAGCCACCACTGGTGTGTAATGATAGTAATTGTTATATACATATACTGTATGTGTGCATAATTGCAAATTGTCATGCATCAGCTGGTATTTTGCAAGTGATTGAAATGAGAAGAGAGTTTAACAAAACATCCAGCATTTTATTCTACTTTTGATACTTTAAATATGTTTTGATTCTAATAATTTTCTACCTTTACCCAAGTAATATTTTGAATGCAGGCCTTTTACTTGTAACAGAGTATTTTTACACGGTGGTATTGCTATTCTGAATACTTCTTCTACAACTGATTTGGGTGACCCAGCCGCAGGAACAACTTAATACTGATATAGCCTACTGGGGTGCACTAACAGGGTGGTCAATTCACATACTCTCTTAGATGAGGACGACGCTTTTAAAGAGGAACGCTCTAAAGGCTCAAAAAGGTCCTTCGTAAAGCTTCGAGCACCAATGGCAGTTCCCACTGCAGGGTGGCAGGAAGAAATGGCTGCTGCATACACTTTAATAATGGCATGAGACAGCCCTCTATCCATCACACACTGTATAAAGGAGAGAATAGACCCGACTGCACAGGACAGGGGATCTGGCCTCCTTTCTTTGCACCAGCGTTGGAACTCAGACCACTTTGCCTTGTAACAGGCTGTGGTGGATCCTCTCTGCATCCAGCTCTGATGGGGACAAAACACAGGAGCAGCAACTGAAGATGAAAAATATAGTTGAAGATTTAAAAATATATTTAAACATAGAGACGTGATTGTAAACTCACAGTCTGATCCAGTAATAATGTGTTTGGTGATTTAAATGTTAAATAGAGTAGATGATAATATACACCTTACATAATTTAATCTTGTATAGACTGTCTTATCTTGTTTGTAAGATGTCCTTGGGTGTCTTGAAAGGTGCCTATAAATAAAATGTATTATTATTATTATTATTATTAATAACATATAATCTACAATATTATTATGTTCTATCAGTGCGACCAATCACACCGTGAGGGACAGAGATCATTATTCATTGATCCTGTGCCTGAGATTCATACCGATTTTTACTAGCATATTTAAACTGACATACACATTATGTGCAATGAAATAGTAGTTAGTGGAACTGCTCCAACAAACTGACGGCTGTTTCAGTCACAGTGTTATAAAAATGAACTTCACAAACAGAAGAACAAAGCAGAGGTTTTATTCTGAGATGAAGGTGACTTGATTCTGTGTGATATTTGAATGTGAAGTCAAAAACAGCTGTTCAGAAAAGACTGACAGCGCATAAAAGCGGTAACTTTAGAGAGTACTGAGTAACTAATATCTTTAAATTCTGACGCGAATGAGGAGATAAAGCAGCGTGTCTGAGCGTCGGTGAGCGACTCTCGTCTGTGTGTGTGGTGGGGAGGGTCGGAGGGATCGGGGTTGTGTACGGATCCTGCAACAGAGGAGGCATCAGGAGAGAGACGGGAGCCTAGATAAGCAACTACACTTTAGAAACAAAAACCCGCAACTACCAATATTTGTAAGCGTCTTTTCAGGAAAACAAGCCCAAACTCACTTATGATGAGCGGACTTTGCAACTGTGGCTGCAGTAGTGCAGTAGAACTACTGGCGTCTCTCTTCTCCCTTCCATGCTGGCCTGCACATCACCCTCCCTCCTCCAGCTTCTCAGACAATCCCAGCGCGATAAATGACCTGCCATCCGTTTCAACTATACTGCCTTCCGTTTCAACTATATTCTCTCTCACACATACATATATCCTTCTCACACATACATATATATATATTCTTCTCACACATACTTATATATATTCTCACACATACATATATATTCTTCTCACACATACATATATATATTCTTCTCACACATACATATATATTCGTCTCACATACATATATTCTTCTCACACATACATATATTCTTCTCACACATACTATATATTCTTCTCACACATACATATATTCTTCTCACACAACATACTTATATTCTTCTCACACATACATATATTCTTCTCACACATACTTATATTCTTCTCACACATACATATATTTTTCTCATACAAACATACATATATTTTTCTCACACATACATATATTCTTCTCACACAAACATATATTCTTCTCACACAAACATACATATATTCTTCTCACACATACTTATATTCTTCTCACACACATATATTTTTCTCACACAAACATACATATATTTTTCTCACACATACATATATACTTCTCACACATACATATATTCTTCTCACACATACATACATATATTCTTCTTACACACACATATATTCTTGTGCGAGTAAAAATATATGTATGTGAAAGGACAATGCAAGTGTTTGTGAGTACAAGAATGAATTATGTCTTATACGGCCCCTCATATTATTACTAAACATCCCACCCCACAGTCAGCGTTACACCAGAGCCAGTCTTTACAGTGATGCTCCTCACAGAGTAAATGATGTGTTTTATTTCTCATGGATGGAGGGTTCTGGGGTATACCATCTCTGATAGATCCCTATGGTTGCCCATATAAACTGTTATGCAATATGAACAAGTCCTGCCAAATTTCTCACCATGTACTGTATGTGCAGGGCACACTGAGCCAAAATAATCCACATCATGCCGTTTTCAGTCATGGGATGTTTCCTTCATCACTCTCACGTTTCTGCTTTGGATTACAATGAAAACCACAGTTAGAGACAATCAGTGTCAGAACCTCAGCACATTAGAGTCAAAAGTCAGGAAGGATGAAGCTGATGTGTTAAAAGAAAAGAAACAAAGTCTCCAGCAGGTGGCAGATTTTGTTCACTGAAACACGGTTTTCCTCCTCAGCGGCTGCAGAACACACAAGCTTTTCTCCAACTACCATGCATACATACAGTATATACTGTATATAGTACATGCTGATACTGACTACACACTGCCCATAACCTGAGGGGTTGAGATCCCCCAAAGGATTATAAAAGGGATAAGAATATATATTTCTGTTATGAAAAATTATGTTTTTTTTTTTTTTAAGTTTTCTCAGATTTTTTAATGAACCGCTCATAATTCACATCCGCAAAGGTCAAATAAATTCTGACATCGGATGATAACTAGAGAAGCAATTCAAGTTCCTTTTTCTGCATTAAAACACAGCAAATCATAATGTAACCTTTTTATTATTAAAATTCATAGATAATCGTGTGATATGCCTATAATATGATATTTCAGCATGTGAAATGTGTTGAATTAGTTTAGTTCTATTGAGATTACATTTGATCACATCTTACCTGTATCTTAAAATTGTTAAAAAGTTAACGGGGGCTTTAAGTTATGCAATCAATATTCAATATCAGTCCTTGTTATGACACTATACCATAAAGATTGCTACATTTCCACTTTGGGGATCAATAATCCTCTTCTTCTTATGATTGTAAATAAAGAGAGTGTGATCTGTGGGGCCTACAGGCTCCCAGATATCATTACCAGCACCTACTGACTCTTCTTCAGACACCTCGGGGTGTCTTTCCAGTCTGCAGTAAACACCTACGTAATGTTATGAATTAAACAAAAACACTTGTTTATGTTCAGGTAATAAAACCACTGTAGTTAGGATTAGTTAAAACCAACATAGTTGGGCTTAAAAACTACTAAGTTTATCACACACTATTTCCCAAAAAAAGCCATCTGAGCTTTCAACATTAATACCAACAGTTTATAAATAATAATAACTTTATTTATATGGCACCTTTCAAAACAAGGTGCTTTATGATAAAAGTAATTAACTATTAACTAAGTGATTTTTTTTAATTCCATCCACAGCAGGAGAGAGTTCAGCAGAAAGACAACAGGAAGGTTTTGACTTTTTATGTGCCAGAAAAACTCTTTATAAGGCGCAATTGAAATGTGAAAGGTCTGGCGCACATGGAGCACTAGTCCATTATTGGATATGAAACATGCAGTAAAGTGGGAACACTGGCCTCCAGGAGCCGTTTAATGGAAGGATTGTCTTTACAGCTAAACGTCAGAGTGACTCTATCAAAGTCATCCAAGGAGCGTGTGCGCACCGCTCCATCTACCCAAGTCCCCTTCACTGTGCGCACATGGCACACTACCACTATACCACCACTATACCACTACAACTCTGTTCCTGTCTGACACCACCCGGTCACATAGCAGCAGTGATGTTCTGCGTCCTGCTGTGCTGTGTTGTTTGTTGTGTTGGATGTGGGCTGGCTGAGTGACGCCCCAGTAGGAGTGGGACTGTGCGCTGTAATAAAGAGGCAGCGGCGGCTGAGAGCGCAGACCAGCTCCACCACAACACCGCCACACCGACACACCACCACCACACCGACACACCGCCGTGCCTTCTCATCAGACCCGGCTGCTCTCTCTCTGAGCTCACACCGGAGCAGCGGAGGAACATGCTGCCGCTCCGGCCGTCTCATTAACTCATCCGCGCCGATAAACAAGGCTGCTCAGCGGGCTTCCATCTCCTCAACCTCCGGCAGGCAGGACCCCCCGAGCTGCTGTAGAGGGAGAACATTTGATTGGTAAGTCTTCACCTTGTTTTTATATTCAAAATGAAAATGAAATTCATCCCCACATCAGATTGTCTGGGGTTTTTATTCATTTTAAAATGAAAGTTTTATATTTGCAGGGAGGATTGTGCAACAGGTGTAGGCATGTCATTCACTTTGTTAAAGTTATTAGGCTGCTGGTTTTCTTTATATGTTCAACAAGAACTAAACTGATTGTTAAATGAAATGGTAGGCCTGTGTGAGTAAATGGAGTAGAGATATCTGGATATTGGTCACATGAGCTGCATTGAAACTGATTTACTTCTATAAGAGCAGAAGCAGAGTTTTTCCTCAGCAGATGTGCAGATGTGTATGAATTAAGGACCTGTTCCTTCCTTTTCTTTCTCTACACAGAAGCATAAATGCAGCCTTACGGTAATCATCTTTAGCACATGCTTATTAGTTACATGTGACAAAAAATCTCTCACTGTCAAACCTGTACTTTAAATTCTGATGCATAGTTCTGATCCCACTGAGCTCATTAATCCACGTGATGAGTCTCAGTTCAATGCAAAGATTTACACATGAAGGTCTGAACAAACATCAGCACAGAACGAGGAGATCTAAAAAGCTCTACAGGGTTTGTTTCACTGTTTGATTAATGCCAATAAAGCATCAGATTATAAGAGGTCTGTGAGGCAGGTGGAGATCAGATCATGGTGGAGCTGAACACCATGAAGAGAGAGTTGACAGTGTGGAGGCAGGCAGGCAGGCAAGGGGCCGTGCATGGACAACACTGGATTATTCTAAATGCTACTCAATAGGTACCAGTGTGATGCTTCACTGTCAAATTAGCCACACTATGCTGTCCTCCTTTTACTTTTACACAAGTATTAGTAAAGGTACTCATTACACATTAGTCAGATTGTGTATTTATGTGTTAAATATGTCAGCAGCTTTTGGATACAGCTAGTGGAGATGGTGATCATTTTAACTCCTTTATATAGTACCGGTGGTTTAGGTTAACAAGTAATTTTTTTGCAGTTTGACGTGCAGTAAAAAGGATAATAATTCCCTCTAAAATGTAGCAGAGTATAAAGTAACATAAAATGGAAATAGTAAAGGAAAGTACACGTTTCTTGAAGATGTAGTGAAGTTGAGTTCTTTAGTAAATCCACTAAATCACTGATGGGTCGGCCTGCAAATGATTTAATGGTTCATTCAACAGTCCAGTTTATATGCATTTGTTTTTTTTGCACACATGACAGTTATACAACTTATTTTAATTATCTGTAAACACAGTAAGAACATTTAAACCTGAGCGTCTTGTTTCTTGAAACATGAAACGACTGAGCGGCTGCTGCTCTAGAATAAAAAAAAAAAAATAACAAAGTTGATTTTAGAAGAAGAAAAAAAAAAAAAGGTTGATTTTTATTGTGGAAGGCAGCTGTAGATATTCTATATTTCAAGAAAAGCCCAGGATTTCTAACCACACCCCTGCGACCCTCGTATTTTAAGATTTTTCTTTTCAAGACATGCTTATAAATAAATGTATGGTCATAGTTTAAACCCGTGGTTCTCCCCTAGGACTCGGAGTCCCTGGATGAGTCTGAGTCCCAAGATGTTTAAGGAAAAAAAAAAGCCCACGTCACACAAAAGTACTGCTGCTAATTTTTTTTTTTCTGACTTTGATTGAACTGCTCACAACCCAGATCCACAAGGCCATAACATGGTGTTGAAGTTTAAACTGTTGGTTTAAACTGACCAGCACCAAATAAAGAGTTTAGTACTTGAGTACAGGTTTTACTGGTTATACATTTTTACTAAGTTAAAATCTGGAGTGGTGGACTTTTATTAGTTTTCCCATAGTGTTTTTTTTTTGGTACAGCCTTTATTTAGTTGATATTTTGTCGACATAAAAGTGCTAACATTTCCATATATTGTGTCACAAATGACTGGAATCAGCGCACAAAATACCCATCCTGTGTACGTTTTAAATTAGCACCTAAATTTCACCAGGTCGCTAAAAAAAAACCAAATTCACAATAAAAAACTGGGAGGGCATGGCCTGTTTTGCAGGATGTGTTTTACATTGTTGGACTTGCTCGGTCCTGTAGAGGAACTGATCATTTCTGGATCCAGATGTTTGTACTACACCCAGCCCTGATCGCGTTTACACGGAGGTGAGAAGCAGCGTCTCAGTCTCTCACAGCGAGGCCCTCTGAGGCGCTGAATCTCACAGTCTGGACCAAAGCAGAGGGCCACGGAGGGCCCCTGGTATGCAGACATCAAAGGGTTAAAGGTGGGGAGACGCTCAGCAGCACAGAACTTATCTCCTCTAATGACCTCCTAAGTATAAGTCAATTACTTCTGCGTCATGATCAGAAAGGAACAGACCACAGGGGGCTGTTTGAGCTCCACTGCTCCTCATTACAACCACTTCACTGCTGTTTATTGGATGAGCGGCCAGGCCTCAGGCTGCAGGGTTAAGGCATTTCTCATTCTCTCATTAACTACATTTATTAAAATCTCTACAGCCTATATATAAAGCTGCAGAATGAAAGCTCTACTCTTCCCCTATAATAACTTTAAAATCACCTCAAAGCAATAAAACACTCACCTGGCTGACTTGAATACACTTTATTGTATCAACATAGTAAATGTTTGTTAAAGCAGCGCTGTCCTCCACGGCACCGCTGCTGATGACACGACAACGTCATTTAATGAATTTACAATCCTTAAAAACTTAAAACAACTCTTGTTTTTCTTAAATCCTGATAAGCTCGGGAGATACCAGGTTCTCTGGTTGACTTCAGCTCACTCATGCACTGCATTCCACTACTTCTTCTCTAATTAGCGGATCTATTTGTAAAAAAAATTATTATTAGTAGAAGTTTGCCGATTAAGAAATATGAATCATCGTCATTATTATTATCACTGTTATTATTGTCATCAATATAATATTCATTGCTCATCTTTATTGATATGAAAAAAAGGATTTTCCCCGGTTAAGGTTCCACCTGAATAGTTCAAAATAAGAAAAAGTCCTTCCATGATATCACTTTGTAGACACACGTCCCCTAACTTACAGTAAGGTCCACATATCTGGCAGCTTTGGAAACTCTGTGTGTTTGTTGGGATGAATCCACTGTTGTGTCCACCAGAGAAACAGAAAAAGAATCCTCAGCCTGACACATTAAGACAATATCATGAGGAATTATGGATTCAGGTTATGATTACAGATGTGTTAGTAAATATGTCCTCACAACGAAGAAAGACTCTGGATTCAAGACATTTACTCTGTAAAATACTTTAGACTTCAGTATCAATAGTAAAAGTACTCATTTTGAAAATTGAGCCTCGTCATAGCAATATTATGTAAATGATAAATAAGTAAGCAGTATTTTTGGGTCCCATAAACTAGTGATTCTACTACAACTACCACAGTATTTCATCTTTTATTTATTTGTTTTGCATGTACTCATAATCTTTAGTCTTCATCAGAAAAACAAAAAAACCTATAGTAGTAACCAGTGGTGGAAGAAGTGCAAGCACTAAAAAATACTCTATTACAAGTAAAACTATTTCAAATTTGATCAAAGTAAAGAAAATGTACTTAAAGTTAAAATACCCATTGTACAGAATGGCATCTGCAGTGTTATCAAATGTCATATTATTGAATTATTTTTACCTCCGTCAAGGCCGAAGGCCTAGGAAGGAGGTTATGTTTCACTGGCAATGGTTTGTTTGTTTGTTTGTTTGTTTGTCCGTTAGCAGGATTACTCCAAAAGTCCGAGAAACATGAAACTGGAATTTTTTTTGGAGGGGTGGGGTGTGGCACAATGAACAATCCATTAGATTTTGGTGGCAATCCGGATCATGATCCGGATTCAGGAATATTTTTAAGGATTCCGATCGGCCCGAGCATTAAGACCACAGGGAATAACACATGCGCAGTGTAACTGATGACGTGTTGATGACCCCGCCTCTTTCCTCCTTCTGAGAGCAGAGAGATACGTGTGTGTCCGTGGTGAGAAAGAAAAAAGCGGTAGATGACGGGATGAGTGACAACATAGTGTAACGTTATACAGACATAACAAGGCTGCTGAATGAGAGAGGCATCCGCCGATACGTTAAAACGGAAACACACCGTGTTAATAATAAGCCGCCCACCTCACGGTACCGCCAGCTGTGATCTGTTTTTAAAGTCACGCGTTGGCGAAGGTCTGCGCTCTCCGAGTGCCATTCTAGTTACTGATGCATTCAATAAGTAAGCAGCAGTTTGATGTTTATACACCACTTTATACACTGTTGGGTAGTTTCATATGTAACAAATCATATTTTGGTACATTATATGTTTTGGATAATAATTATTATAAAAGTAGCTATCATATAAATTTACAGGAGTAAAAATTGCCCTCTGAGATGTGGTGAAGTAGAAGTATACAGAAGTTTGAAATGGGAAGTAACCCAAGAATCAGATTATTTTTTTCTCTGAAATTAAACTCAAACCTCAAAATTTCCCAGCAGCTGAGTGAAAGTAGCCTGTGTGGATGTAGTAGACAGATGATGAGGTGAGAGGAGTAACCTGCTGTGGCTCCTGTCCATCAGCGTCTGCCTCACACAAAGATACATTATTGTCTATTGTTATTCCTGCTTATCAAACCTGATTTAACAGCTCACAGGTATTCTCTGGATGAATGCTGTCATTCTGTCTCTGCACTGAACAGCCCCGGGCATGTTTCTGGCTACAGGAAACACCCACTCTCACACACACACACACACACACACACAATGCTTTTTGTCTGTCTATCGCGCACCTTTTTATGTGCGTCTTAATTCTGCCAAATGTCTTGCGTTCTCTTTCACTGACACATACCACACAAACACACTTTAAAGGAACATACAAGAGTTTTTTGTTGTTGTTTTTTTGAGTGTTTGGTAGAAGAAAAATGATAAGAATATAATTTGTAGGTCAGAGAGGCATTGTTATACATTTTTACATGATATATATACTGAACATTATTTTAATAGGTGGCTTTCATCCTAAGTAAACATGGAAGGAGGTTGGGTTGGTGGATGGGTGTGTAACACCTTTGACTGTCATGCAGGAACTTTGAGTTAACATCCCATTACAGAGCAGCAACTAATGTTGGGCTTTGTATCGATAATCATGAACTTTCTCTATAGTTGCCATCTGCAATATTACATTGAGTGAAAATTTCAAAAACGTTGGCAATGCATTGGACTTGGACGAGGAGTTCCTGTAACAATGAGGTGTGCCTGCAGATGGCTTTAGCTTTTAGAGCCTTGTGTAGTGTGGATCCAACAGCAAGGACCTTTCACATGCACAGACTTAATGAGCTGATAATGAGGGCCCCCTTCAACAGCCTTATCTGCAAGCTGGACTGGATGTTTATTGGCTCCTGAGAGAAGTGTGTGTTGTTGTATGGGGGTGTGGAGAAGCACGAGGGTCCTCGTAGGTGGGGGTTGGGTAGTGGGTAGATCAGAAGCAGTGAATTTTTGTGAAAGTTGCTCAGTGGCGCATGAAGCCAAAATGGCTCGACTTCCGCCTGGAAAAGTCCCCGGATTCTCCGCATCCATTGGGCCCATAGAGCATGCGCAGTAGCGTCCACTCGGTCACTTGACTCGGTCACGGGGTCACAACCGTGCTAACTCCGCCTCCCAGCCCTCGCTCCAGCCTCGGTCTGGGTCTCGTTCACATGAACGGAGGAAGGGAAATAACTCTGGATTCAGCTATTAGTGCATTTTACAACTTTTAGGACCTAATGATTTAAATAATGACTATTAGAGTGTCTGACTGGGAAGTTGATTCACCTCAAAAAAAAATTATCCGCTGAGTTGCAAACGTCTCTTTCCCAATGTAAGTCTATGGGAAAAAGTATTTTTGGGCCCAATGGCATCACGTGACGGACACGGAAGTTGTAGTACCGCCGTTTGGCCACAACGAAAGTTGGGATCAACGACCGGCGCTCTTCCCTGGGGACTTGGTTTGTACCAAAACAGCCCTGAGCTGGCCTGTGTCACAAACCTTATGTGAGATCAGAACCTAGCGCACACTTCCTCATCTAACGTGTGAGTGAGTCCACTGCAGGAGGTCTACTGAGAGCGAGCTAAGTGTGGGAGAATGGGAGAATGGCTGGATCTCAGACTCCCTTCAACAATGCTCATTAAATATGCAAGTGTCTAAAAATATAAGGCTAAAACATAAACATAAATAAAATGTAAAATAAAGTAATATAAATGTATAAAAGATAAAAGCTAGCAGGATTGTTTTATTTATAAGAAATGTATACCCTTAACATTAAGGTTGTCTGAACACTATGTCACTGACCTTTAGGTGGTCTTCACACAGGGTGCTTCCTGTTTTGGACATTGCTCCACCCTAATCTATGATTGGACATTTGAGATGTCATGTGATTTAGCACAACTTATGTTAACCAATAGTTTTATTGACTTTTATTTTGTTTGAGGAAGACTTACACCGACCCGAGCAGAGCTGTCCTACATTAGACAGTGTCCTGCATTACGGCAACTCACACTTTGTGAACCTTTTTTTTTTAAATATGTGGATTTTTTTCACATTTATATACAACAATAACTACTTTGTGTGCTTTGAAAAATATGTTTGCGGAGAGAGTCATTTATATATAAATCACAAAATACATGTGTGAATTGTTTTGTGTGCATTCATCAGTATTGAGACTGATCTTGTATAAATTTAGCTGCAGTTACACTATGTGTGTTTGTGTGCAGTGTTTTGCTGTAGAGAAACTTGTGATCAAACCTCTCTGTCATCTTAGTCACTGTCTTATGAAAGCATGAGAAATAAATCAATGTGACCCAAAAGTTGCATATTTTCAACTGCCGATGTTTTCTGTGTCTCCCAGACGGCCTGTTGGATTCTGTGTAGCAGCCATGGGCAGCAAGACTCTGCCAGCACCGGTCCCTCTCCACCCGTCCCTCCAGCTGGCTAACTACGCCCTCCTCCAGAGCTCCACGGGCCTCCAGCTGCCATCGGATCATTTTCACAGCATCTACAGCTTCAGTGCCCTACACGCCATCCACCTCCACCAGTGGACCCTTGGCTACCCACCTTTGGCCATGCCCCGCTGCACCATCTCCAAGCTGCCTGCCCAGTTCTCCTCCATGGCCTCCCTCCCCATGTTCCCTCACCTCCTGCAGCCCAAGCACGACTCAGAGGGGCTGCTGCTGCTGCAGAGCTCCAAGAACAAGCCCCGCTTTGACTTTGCCAACCTGGCAGCAGCAGCCACCCAGGAAGATCACCTGAAGGCGGAAGATCTGAGCATGGCGGGTGCTGCCGCCGCCGCCGCAGCAGCACAGAATTCATCTCACCACCCGACCTCAGCCGGCCTGGGATGCCTCCTGGATGTGACCAAACTCTCCTCGCCGGAGCGCAAGTCAAACCGAGGCCGACTGCCCTCCAAGACCAAGAAAGAGTTTGTCTGCAAATTCTGTGGCCGTCATTTCACCAAATCCTACAACCTTTTGATCCACGAGAGGACGCACACGGACGAGAGGCCATATACCTGCGATATCTGCCACAAGGCCTTCAGAAGACAGGACCACCTCCGGGACCACAGGTGAGCACCGTGCTTTATCGAGGCCTGTCAAGTCAAATAACATACACGATACTGAAGCTGTTAATCTGACCAGGGTGCCCTCTTCAGGCATCAGTTATCTAGGTGTGGTAATAGGCTCTCACTTCTCTCTTGCGCTCTTTTTTCAGTCTTCATACAGCTAATTCTGGGCCGTTTCCTCCATAACTACGTCACCCCTCTCTAGCTTCCATAAAATTTTTGCGAAAAAAAGAGCAAATATGTTTGCTAATTTTCCAGTCAGGGTAGAAACACTTTTTTAGTGACTGTCATCAGTGCGGCGATGTCGGCAAACCCACGTGACCCATCTTGAAACGCGGAACCCGTCTCGTTTACCATGCTTTGTTGGTGTGTGGATTTTTTGCTGTGTCATCACCATTCATATCTACAGTATACACCTAATGTGTTAAGCCTATAATTAAATTGTTTACTAGAGCACAAAGTTCTTCATAGATCTAGACTCACCAGATTGATGCATCTAACTTAAAAATGTAGGCTACAAAATGTTCTTTCTAAATATATGATGTTTCCAAAGTCTATGAGTAATCGTGTTATATAATTATGATCTCAATGTTGAGCAAAATAATCGTGATTATTGAACACAATAACTACACCACTTTTAGAAAGTGGTGGTACTGAGAAATAATGGAAGAATCAGTTCAGAAACAGAAATGTAATGTTCTATATACCGCTTAGTAGTGGCTCAAATCAAACACTTTCACACAATATTTATGATGTTAAATATTGGCTACCTCCGGTTCTGAAAAGTGAAGCCAATGCTGAAGTGCTCTAAACTTGCATTCTTTCTAACAGCCAGCAGGGGGCGACTCCTCTGGTTGCTAAAAGAAGTCTGGTTGTATAGAAGTCTATGAGAAAATGAGCCTACTTCTCACTTGATTTATTACCTCAGTAAACATTGTAAACATGAGTTTATGGTCTCAATCGCAAGTTTCAAGTCTTCTTCAATACAGCATGATGTTCATTTAGTAAATTATGGTCCCGTTTAGAGTCAGATAGCCCATAAATCAGGGGATGCTTTAGGGCGGGGGCGACCTTGTGATTGACATGTCGCCACCACGGCGTTGTCCGTTTTTAGGAGTTGTGGTGACGGCCAAACTGACAAACTCAAGGCTTCAAAACCGAACTCCACAAACCAACGGTGACTACGTCCACTTCCTATATACAGTCTATGAGTTACACGTAAAACAGAAGAAAATAAACTTATTTTATGTGTGTACAGTGGCGCGTGAAACGCGAGGCATGCCGCAGCCTGTGTAGACAGCTTGATTGATGAAAATAGAAGTGTAGCTGTCGCATCAGACGCATGATGCTGCTGAAATGCCGCCTGTTTAGACATGCAGTAAAGCTTCATGGAGAAAAGTTTAGTTTTAAGATGCCAATTGTGCAAAGAATACAATGATTCTACCAAAGTAAATAGAAATCAACATTAAACATTTGATTACCAGCATACCTAGCTTGACTTTATGATTCATTACGAATACGTCATCAATCAAAATTGTATCAGCAGTTACCTGACATGCAGCAGCAGGTTAATGAGCTTGGATCAGGGTGATAAAACATATTCCATTAGGCAGAGCAGGTTTAAAGATGTAGGTGTGGTTCATGGGACTGTTCAAAGCAATCACAATAATAGCACATAATAACACGTTTAATTTTGTTCAACTTTGCTGAATCTAAATGACAGAAAAGTAGTTTACATTGGATGATTTGACTTTATTATTTCACCTAAATGCTATGAAGTGATTTGGTCACCATATCTGGTATTGCAGCTTTTAAGACTGACTTCAGGTAGTGTTGGAAATCTCTATGATTTGAGAATTAACTAATTGAGCACATATAAATGACAGAACAAATATATGGCAGGCAAAGTTGGAATTTTATTATCCCCAAGTTGCCAAGATGTGACACTTCAGGCCACAGATCAATACAGTGCATCACCCAACATATACAATCAAACTGTCTAATGCCCGGTTCAGACTACACGATATCAGCCCGGTTATAGTCCGACATGGCCGTCGTAGGGCATCGACTCAGATCGGGAGCGATAAATGAGTGTCGTGTGCGACAATCGATCGTTTTATCTTGTGTAAGTATGTGTCATAGTACACAACAACCGACGCCGCGTCTGGGACGCATCACGACGTCCCGACAGAAAGTCTAGCATGTTTGATATTTTTTTTTGCTTTCCACGACGTGTTCCGTCATGGCTGTGAATTTGACCAGCTGAGCACAGACCCACACAGCTGTAAACGGAAGCACATGGCTACTTATTATGCAGAATGATGTCCCGACCTCGCAGTAGGATATTTAATCTGGGTTGTGTTGGAAGTAAAAAAACACCACCGTCTTTGCGCATGGAGCATCCCGTTGTGCGCCCGCTTTCGCTTCTCCCTGTGAATTTTATTTTTATTTTTTTCTCCTGGAGCCTCGTGGGCCCCTTTACATGGTCGGGCCTGGGGGCTTGAGCCCCGGTAAGCCCGTATATTAAGGCCGCGAAGCCGGGAGAGTGTGTATTGTCGGAACAGGGGTCCAACGCATAGTCTGTCATGTGTCGCAGCCAAGTCACGACAAGAATTTATGACTCTCAATCGTCTAATCTGACATAGTGACCATCGTAACTGTCAAAAATATGGTGTAGTCTGATCCTGTTATAAAGGTATACACAGACAGAAATTTAAGAATTTTTTTTGCTTCACATCATTTAGAAATAGACACCCTCTGTGTGTGTTTGTGTTCAGCTCAACCTGATCTTCTTTTATTTCCCTCCAGTCTCTCTCCTTTTCCATCTCATCCCTGTTTGTTTATCAAGCAGCAAAAAGGCTTCTACAGAGCCTCCCACCATCGCAAATCTCCAAACTCATGTGGGATTTGTCTGGTAGTGTTTGTTCCTAAACCTAACCAAACAATTGCATGAAATTATGGGTGGGTGGTACATGGATTTTGCAATACCGTCATTTGGTTTAGCACACACACACACGAGGGAGATACAACATCCGATAAACTACGTCACTACCAACACAAGTTGTCTATGGTTACGTACAGGCTTCCGTCGTGGAACCTTTTGCTTTTCATTTCAGCGCCCATGTTAACAGTTTAGAGCAGCGACACAGCTGCTGAACTGCTGCGTCTCATGCGTGTGTGACGTCCACACAGACAGCGTCGCTGCTTCTGCGAGCCCTCAACAGATCATTTTTCAATGTCTATTTTTGCTGAGAACAACGCGCATCACGCAGAAAAAAATAGTCGACACAAGCAGCCGAGCCACGTTGCTCGCAGTCCGTGTGTCTTCTGTACAGTGCTGATCCGACAGCGTCTACGCTGCATATTTTCAAACTCTTTCTTCATGTGGGTTTCTTCAAAGATGTAAATTATAAATGTAATTCCCAGTATGGCTGTGGTGAAAATAGGTGAAAAAACTTTGAAATAATAAAACAGTAAATCATTTATGTGAAAAAATCATTTTTTTTCCAAATATTCTTTATTGCTGAGATCCATGTTGCTCAGCAACAGTTCACTTACAACTGAAAACAAAAGCATGGCTGTTACTATCAACTCTGAATGAATCACATTACATTTACATTTTGGGGCAGGCTCCTCCTTCCAAAACACATGAAGGCCTACACCTCATTTTCAACCTTATTGTCCACACAAATGCAACTTTACCGCCTCTGATAAAGTGCAGCTCACATCCGCTTCCCCAAACTTTTCAGTGGGAAGCATCCTTGCACATATGACTCGAAGCAACCTATTCTATTATGACTTTATCTCACAGCTTCTTTCTCATTATATTATGACTTAATTCTCCAAAGCCTACGCCTATGACCCATCCTGCTCATCACCTCATCACCTCCAGCTCCTTCCCTCAGGGAGGCGCTACAGGTCACTGTCCACTGAGACTAAATGCTTCACAAACAGCTTTTTTCCATTAGCCATCAGGACACTGAACTCCTCCCTCCTCACACACCACTGACATACATTACTACCATGATTGTCTGATGCTGTCCATTTATGTATTTGTATTTATGTGTCTGTCTGCAGAGAATAACATACTGTATCAAAAACAAATTCCACCGGTCGTGTTGCTCATGAACAATCTAATCGAATGTAATCTATGATAATGTTCTGAAATCTGACATTTATTCCTCCTAAATACTAACTGGCTGCTCCGTTGTGTTCCCCCTGCAGGTACATTCATTCCAAAGAAAAGCCCTTCAAGTGTCAGGAGTGTGGGAAGGGCTTCTGTCAGTCCAGGACTCTGGCTGTCCACAAAACATTACACATGCAGGTCAAGGAACTAAAGCCAGCCAAGATCAAGTGATTCTCTCTGCCAGCAAGGAAGGGACGGGGACACTGGAAAAAACACGACCAAAGACAACAACAGTCAAAGAACAACCAAAGACTTCTTCATCTCAGCTGTTGGAGGCAGAGCGCTCTGCTTCCGTGGGAATACTCCTCAAGGATGAACTATTTCACCATTTCACCAGCCAGTTCTTAAAGGAAAAAATGCAGAATTGCTGTAAGCCTTAGTGAAGTGTATGCTTAGATATCAAAGCCTGACTTGGCAGTGGATGTGTGGAATGTGAAAAAAAAAAAAAAAAAGCCCTTGTGGCTGCTCAGTGCAAATACTTTGCTCAGAAGTTTCTAATCCAAAGTCTATAAAAGGGACACAACTCTTATGCAATTTTTTTTCACGAAAACTGAGAATGATCAAAGTCATGTTAACACATTTTCCTCCTTTTCAATATCCAACACGTTCTCATCCCAACTCGTCGCATACTGAAGCTTTGTCGGACCCCGCGGCGTCACTTTTCTCTGACGGTAAACACGTGCTTAATCTTGTGAATTACCAAAAACACTTGCTTAGGTTTAGCAACAAAACCACTATAGTTAGGTTTAGGAAAAAACAACATGGTTGGGCTTAAAATCACTACGTTTGTACACTGAAAATGTGACTGGACGTTGTGAACACGGACACAAACGAACAGCTGATTGTAACGTGAAAGTGAAACGTAACGCATGGGACACACACCTCCCCTCCCATCGTCCTGTGTGTGTCTTTTACTCTTTAAACAGCACTTTCTCTGTGCGTTTTCTGTTGCCGCAGATGAGTTTACATTGTAGTTAATGGAAAGCGCAGCGCATCGCATACCGCCGCATACAAGGGTGCCTCGTGTGGCGGTATCGAACACCGACGGCCGCGACAAAGCCTCGGTATTTGACGCCCTGTGAATGAGAACGGGCTGCAATATCACATCGCAATGTTATTTTTGTACAGATGCATTATATCAAAAATGTATTTTTGCACTTTAACCTGATTATTGATTATTTACATATATCACTGGATTTCTTAAACTTATTTTTCAAAATGAATAATCATTTCTAAATAAAATATTTTACTTGAAGCGGTTGGCTGTGTGTCTGAGTTTGTGTGTTTGAGTGACAGGTTGCATTTGGGGGTAAGAATAGGGTGATTGTTAGTGGCTATAATTCAGTGCACTGCAGGGTTGGCAGTTTGATGCCCACCTTCCTCCTTTCTGTCCACATGTCCAAGTGTCCTTGGGCCTTGCTGCCATTGGTGTTTCAGTGTGCGCGAATGGGTGAATAAGTGGCCAGAGTTTGTAAAGCGTTTTGGATAAAACTACTATATCAATGGAGCCATTTTTGATAGTGACAAGGTTACAGACCAGCTGCTTTCTCCCCACATACCCCTTTATCTAAAAATGGACATTTCACTAGACTTTTTAACTCTACATCAAATTTAAATATTTTAAAGGAGGACTAGTAACAAAAGCAGCAGTCACATATGAACTGATACT
>CAKAKR010057123.1:0-62441 GCA_916700685.1 Adelosebastes latens | reverse complement strand
AAAACAGTTAAGTTAACATCTCTTAAAGGTGATCTGGCCAAGAAGGCAGCAAGTTGTAGTTTGGGTACACGTCATAGAATAAAATATAAAACAAAACATTACAAATGGTACAGAGTAAACACTTTATGTCCCACACGTGTGGGACATGCAGTAGTTTAATGCGGGCAGTCTGGCCTGGCCTGGGTGTTAGGCAAGGTAGGCAACGGCCAGGGGCCCCTGACTAAAAGGGCCCCAAACAGCTATAAATTTATGTTGAGATATGAAAAATATTGAATCAAGTTACTATTCTAACTCATTGTACCCTGAAATAACTTACAAAAGGCCCCCGAAGCACTTTAAAAATTTATTCAGATTTGACTCACAAAATATAACAATTAAAATACGATGCATTATTAACTGAAAGCTCCACCTTAAACAGATGTAAAGTACATTTAAGTCCATTGTGCGGATAATACCTCTCATTTACTCTTCACTTGAAGTAAACATTTGAATCCAGGACTTTTACTGTGTGATATTAACAGTTTTGCTATTAATAGTTAAAAGTTTCACTGGAGAAAAACAAGGTTTTGAGTAGCTTTTTGAGTAGCCCTGCCTGCGTTTTTGCTTCCTGGTTGGAAAATAAACTCTGTTCTCATTTTTTACTTACCTGAGTCCGTCTCTGCTTCTGGGGTTCAAACAAAACTAAAACCTAACAAAAAAAAGCCAAACATTCTGCTGCTTTATCACTAGTTTCAGATCTTTTACAGACCAAACGCTTAACCGTCTAATCAAAATAAAAGATTGATAGATTCAGTGATAATGAACATAATTGTCAGTTGCACCTTCAGTCTATCATCTAGATAGATTTGCACAGTGCACATTCACAAAAAGAATAAAGACGATATGGATACAGACATCATCCCTTTATGTTTCTAAGACATGGAAAAACAGTCATGAATACTATCATTATTAATATTAAATGTTTATTAATAACAATAATTGTGATACAGTTGTAATAAGAATAATGATGATAAACACTGTGGGAGGAAACCGGAGCACCTGGAGTAAACCCACACATGAGGAGAACTTGAATTCCTCACAGAAAGGTCTGATCACCAGAACCTGGCTTTTTGTGTGTGGGAGGAAACCGGAGCACCCGGAGTAAACCCAGAAGAAGACATTTAAATGTAGGTAGAGAGGAAACGCAACGGCTCGTTGTTTCCTAAGTAAGGCTCAGTGGCCCAGGTCTGACCAGTGCCTTTTGTGGAAATACGTGCAAGGCGGGTTGGCTGCAGATTGATCTTACTTTTCTCCTTGCAAGTTAGCTGCAGCTTATTGTGCTCTAAGTAAGGCTTGGTAGCCCAGGTTTGAGCAGACATTTTTTTTGCCAATTACCTTAACCTAACATTGTTAGACTGTGGGGGGAAACCGGAGCACCCGGAGTAAACCCACACATGGGGAGAACTTGAATTCCTCACAGAAAGGTCTGATCACCAGAACCTGGCTTTTTGTGTGTGGGAGGAAACCGGAGCGCCCGGAGTAAACCCAGAAGAAGACATTTAAATGTAGGGAGAGAGGAAACGCAGCAGCTCGTTGTTTCCCAAGTAAGGCTCAGTGGCCCAGGTCTTACCAGTGCCTTTTGTGGAAATAGGTGCGAAGCGGGTTGGCTACAGATCGATCTTACTTTTGTCCTTGCAAGTTAGCTGCAGTTTTTTGTGCTCCAAGTAAGGCTTGGTGGCCCAGGTTTGAGCAGACATTTTTTTTTGCCAATTACCTTAACCTAACATTGTTAGAATGTGGGAGGAAACCGGAGCACCCGGAGTAAACCCACAAATGGGGAGAACTTGAATTCCTCACAGAAAGGTCTAACCACCAGAACCTGGCTTTTTGTGTGTGGGAGGAAACCGGAGCGCCCGGAGTAAACCCAGAAGAAGACATTTAAATGTAGGTAGAGAGGAAACGCAACAGCTTGTTGTTTTCCAAGTAAGGCTCAGTGGCCCAGGTCTGACTAGTACCTTTTGTGGAAATAGGTGCGAGACGAGTTGGTTGCAGATCGATCTTACTTTTGTCCTTGCAAGTTAGCTGCAGCTTGTTGTGCTCCAAGTAAGGCTTGGTGGCCCAGGTTTGAGCAGACATTTTTTTTTTTTTGCCAATTACCTTAACGTAACATTGTTAGACTGTGGGAGGAAACCGGAGCACCCGGAGTAAACCCACACATTGGGAGAACTTGAATTCCTCACAAAAAGGTCTGATCACCAGAACCTGGCTCTGAGGAATCAGTACTAACCACTAATGGTCCTGAAAAAGGGAAATAGAAGACTACGAAGACATTTAAATGAAGGAAGAGAGAAAGAAGAGGAAGAGGAAGAGAAGAAAAGCAGCAGCTTGTTGCACTCCAAGTAAGGCTTGGTGGCCCAGGTTTGAGCAGACATTTTTTTTTGCCAATTACCTTAATCTAACATTGTAGGAATGTGGGAGGAAACCGGAGCACCCGGAGTAAACCCACACATGGGGAGAACTTGAATTCCGCACAGAAAGGTCTAACCACCAGAACCTGGCTTTTTGTGTGTGGGAGGAAACCGGAGCGCCCGGAGTAAACCCAGAAGAAGACATTTAAATGTAGGGAGAGAGGAAACGCAGCAGCTCGTTGTTTCCCAAGTAAGGCTCAGTGGCCCAGGTCTGACCACTGCCTTTTGTGGAAATACGTGCGAGGTGGGTTGGCTGCAGATTGATCTTACTTTTGTCCTTGCAAGTTAGCTGCACCTTGTTGCGCTCCAAGTATGGCTTGATGGCCCGGATTTGACCAGTGCCGTTTCTGGGCAATGATTCTCCCGCTTCCACCCCAGCAGGGAGACAGCGCAGTCCTACAGGTGCTTCTTTTGTGGAAACGGGTGGGACGAGGGTCAGCTTACTGATCTTTCTGTAAGGTAGCTGCAGCTTCTTGCGTTCAGAGTACTCAAGTTTATCCCCTGCTCTGGAAAACTCATGCAGAGAATCCTGCCTGGTGTTCGTTTTGTCCTTGGGCTGGCAAAATGAGGCCATACTGTCTACGCCCTTAGTGAAGAGGGAGGCACAGAATTCATCCTCGTCAGAAAAGATCTTCTGCTCAACACGCTTCTCAAAAGGCTTTCGTCTGGTCATGAGCTTTCTTACACCCAATTTCGTGGTGACAGCCAGGGCTCTTTGCCTGCACCTTTCATTCCTTTCTTCCTGTTTATCCTGCAGCTTCTTCATATTTTCTTCATTCAGCTTCTTCATTCTGTCATTGCGCTGGGCCTTTTTCAGTTTCCTCAATTGTTCTGTAGGGATGCTGCCCAGTTCTGTTTCCAATGACGCCACATATGCCTCAATTCCGATCATATTCTCCCTGGTGAAGTGTGGAAAACAGCTATCCACACAGCAGCGATACACTTCTGCCACCTTCGCACTCAGAGCATCCCTTGTAGTATCCTCGTCTGATGTGGAATCATAGAGCTGAACCCACTCTTTTAGCATGGCTCCTCTTTTCTTCTCTCTGTCTATTTTGCCCTTCATGTCACTTACCTGCAATGTTAGCTTTTCATCTTGCTCTTTAAGTTTCAACAAGGTTGCCTCGATGGTGCGCCGTCTGGTGTCCAGTACATCATCAAACTTTGTAGAGTGCTGATTCAGGGTCAAGACCTCTTGTTCAAACTTCCTTATTCCATCCAGTAACTGCTCGGCATCAGAGAAGTATAGCTCCAGCTTCTCCTCAGATTCCGAGCTGACACTGTCCAGTTTAGAATGTGTCACCAGTGTGTCGTGGGCTGAGGACAGCGTGGGCTCTCTGGTGGAAGTCTGTGTACCTGGACTGGACTCCAAACCTCTCTGAGGCTCCCTGTTCTGTTCATCCTGAGCTTTTCTGTCAGACAGGACTTTAGCTTTCAAAGCATTTGCCTTCTTGGCCTCCTGCCACTCAGGAGGTGACATCTTGAACAGAATGTTCTTGTACCACTTACATTCTTCCAGGATATCCTCATTCTTGGCGAGTTCACTTTTCATGGTCCCTATTTCACCAATTAACTTCTCTTTGGCTGCTTTTAGCCCCTGTTTGGACTTGGGCTCTCTTTCAAAATGTTTTCTGTCATCCATGGATTCAAACATCTTGAGCTTCTCTTCATAGCTGTTTTTCTCAGCCTCATGGATTTGTTCAAGTTTGTTCACATGTTGCCGCTTTGCTGCAATGGCCTTGTCCATCTCCATAATCTCTGACCTTTTTTTACTCAGAGATGTCTCCTTCTGTATTGCCACCTGCTTTTTTCTCTCCAGTTCATTGTCCCTGCTGCTGCTGTTATAAACAGTCTTACGTTTCATCAGGGGCATCTTCAGGTCAGGAGTCACATCTTGTGTTTGTGGTTGGAGAGCTGATTTATAGAGTTGTAGAATCCTCATATAGTCCTTTTTTCCACACACAGCCCCTTTCTCCTTCACAATCACTGTAGACATGCTATGTCCTTTCTCCTTCCCTCTCAATTCTGGCATTGTCATCTGATATCTCTCTGAGATTGGCATTGGCATCTGATATCTCTCTGAGACTGCAGCATCTGCTGGACTTAAGGTTAGTTCTGCTTAGTCTTCAAAGGAGTCTTCAATGTCTTTGATCTGACATTGTTACATCATGACATCCCGTGACATAGTGACATCCCATTACATCATGACATTCCGTGACATCATGACATCCCGTGACATCCCATTACATCATGACATTCCGTGACATCATGACATCCCGTGACATCCCATTACATCATGACATTCCGTGACATCATGACATCCCGTGACATAGTGACATTCCATCACATCATGACATTCCGTAACATCATGACCTTGGTTACTGTTGCTATGTATCTCAATTGAATTGAATTGAATTGAAAGGGCTTTATTGGCATAAAAAAAAAATCAAGAATAATGTTGCCAAGGCATCAAAATATAATTTGTACAAATATTATGGAGCGAGGACAGTGACACTAAAGTTTGGCATAGAAAATAAAAATTGCCATTGAAATCAAATCCTGAACTGAAAAAGGAAACATTAGCATTAAAATACTTGTATTGGAAAAAACTTGTATTGTCACTGAAACAAGTATTGGCCTTTACGTTTAAAATGCGTGTCCTGCTCATAGAAAACTCTGCTGCTTATCAAATCAAGCTCTTCCTAAACAAACATCCAGCCACCAGCCGGCAATCGAGATGTTTTGGCTTCACTTTTGGGGATAGATATTATCTATACAACCAATGTGTTTATGATTAAATTGAGAGCATAAAATTGTTTATCTAGTCTCTTAATTTAGCTAATTTTGCTCTCAAAGTGCAGCAGATTGATGCATTTAAAATTTAAATGCAGCTAGCAAAAGGGTAGGATGAGTATTCCTGTATATTTTTATATTGCAGAAAAAAAATGATTGCAATGTCATTTTTTTCCAACACCGCACAACCCTAAAATTAGCAGGAATGTAGCACAACACGTGAGTGAAAGCAGTGCTCTATTTATTTTAATGTGAAAAATACGTTGTCGCTAAAATCAATGAATGATCGTGATAAATAATCGTGATCACAATATTGATCAAAATAATCGTGATTATGATTTTCGCACTAATCGTGCAGCACTAGTTCAGACAGTAGCGATCTGAATGGGTAGAGATTTCAGTCAAGCGTAGAGGCCATGATTCGTGACTACCCATGTTACCCAAGTCAGCCAGTATTGTTTTATGATTTTTTCAAGATAAATACTTCTCATGGCATGGTTGTTGCAAAATCTGTCCAGTGAACGATTTCCTATTCTGTCTATAAGTCTTATCAAAAACATGTGGACACAGAAACAGAAACACAGATAATAAATATGTTTGATGAAATATGGTTGAAGTCCAACTAAAAACAGTTTCATGAAGTGCCTGGTTTGCTATACTTGATTCCCATTGCCTTTTGGTAGCCTACAAAAACTGTATTTTGGGACCACTGTTAACAGTTTGAAAGAGGGTATTCAAGAACTTTATAAGTATTTGCATTTTGTCTACAGAGCAATGACAAATTGAAGCACGTTATTTAACTAAAACTTTGCAAGTGCAATGCTCACAGGCACAGTTTCTGTATGTTTGTCAGATCAAAGTTATGTGCACTATTGAAGAGCTGAAATTATTCTGTCTTCCACAGTACTTTAAACATTTCGGTAACACTTCATTTTACAGGTCTGCAAATTTTATAGTACTTAGGTGATAATTAGCAAGTAACCTATTTGAAATTTCTTTGGAATTACTGCCAAATTACCCCAATATTTACCTCAAAAATTAGTTTATTATAAACATGATTTAATAATTATATGCTAAAATAGCATATAATCGTTAAAATAGGGCCCTTAGGCTTGAGAAGCCGCTGAGCGCTGCTCTTCATTGGAAACTAATAGAAGACACTTCTACTTGATCAGGCACAAATCTCACCATTGTGTGAATTATTGTCTACACCAGGGGTCAGCAACCTTTATCAAAAGAGCCATTTTAGGCCAAAAAAAAAAAAATCTGTCTGGAGCCGCAAAAGATTATACAGCTTATACACAGCTTAAAGGTCTAAGTATATAGTATATACTGTAAGTATAATGCAGTGAGGGCCAAAGTGCAAATGTACGACGGAGTATTAGGGCCACATTGAGGGAAAAAAAATTGGAGATTTCGAGTATAAAGTCATAATATTACGAGAAAAAAGTCGTAATATTATGAGAATAAAGTCATAACTTTACGAGAAAAAAAGAAAACACTTAAAATTACTACTTTCCAATATTATGACTTTATTCTCATAATACTACGACTTTTTTCACGTAAACCTTTAAATTTATTTTCGTAATATTATGACTAATCTTGAAATCTCAGATATTTTTTTTTTCCTCAATGTGGCCCCATGTCGACCTACAACAATGATAAATAAAAATTAAAATGTAAACAAAATAAGTTATTCATTTCCACTAATTTTTTTTAAAAATCCACAGGGATCCACTGGAGAGGGGCTAAAGAGCCACATGTGGCTCCGGAGCCGCAGGTTGCAGTCCCCTGGTCTACACAAATGTAACCTGGTAGCTAATGTAATGATTCAGGGAGTTTTTAAAAAAATTTCAAAGAAGTTATTATGCTAATTATTATCTATTTACCAACAGACATGGAAATAAAGCTTGCCAATTAAATTTGTATTCTTTTCCTGGAAGGGTATTAAATAAATTATCTGCTATTTATTACTGCTTATTGGGAAATAGCGGAATATAATTATTAAATAATGTTTATAATAGATATAAAATTATAATAATAAAAGTCCAAAGTCAAGTCCCAAGTCAAGACAGCCAAATTTTGAGGTAAATATTGGGGTAATTTGGCAGTAATTCCAAAGAAATTTCAAATAGGTTACTTGCTAATTATCAACTAAATACCATGAAATCTGTTAGATGAAGTGTTACCTGAGAAACTGTTGGTGTTTCCAACGGCCTCATCTTTTTCGTCCGTCATTATGCCTTTGCATTTCCTGCATTATGTTACCCACTTGCTATATTACTAAATCGTTAGCCTCTGTGGATTCTAGACACCGACAGTAATGTTAATATTGCCGTTGCATAGCAGCGGTGTTCTCACGACTATAACCACTTGTCAGCCAAGCATATCGTGTACACGACTTCCCATGTTACTTCAGTCATTAATATGTGATCAAATTAGCTGGATTTTGGTTACATGTATTTGCTCAACCTCTCTGAAAGCAGAACAGTTCCTGTTCCCATAGAAATATGAAGCTTTGTTTTTAATCAAACTGGTTGACAGATGCAAAAATGTATAATAAACATAAATACAGTTACATAAATAAGCTTTTATGTAACTGAAATCCAGCTAACTTTATGCATATCAATGAAACTGTGAATGATCATTCCTTAACTGACAATCTATCAACTGTGAACTAATCACAAAGTCGTAGTAATCATTAGTTGAGCAACAAAAATTCATGATACATTCCATATTAATTCATGCATTAAAGGGCCCATATTATGCTAATTTTCAGGTTCATACTTGTATTTTGTGATTTCTACTAGAACATAGTTTACATGCTGTAATGTTAAAAAAAAAAACTTTTTTTTCCACATACTGTCAGCCTGAATATGCCTGTATTAACCCTCTGTCTGAAACGCTCAGTTTTAGCGCATTTTGACGGAATTAACAGAAATAAGTTACTAGGCAACAGCTTGGGTCCATGTGTACTTCCTGTCAGCTGATAACATTCACATACACTGCAACAGGAAATAAACTGGGACACATTTAGAATGTTTACGTTTAAAATTGTGTCAAGGGTCTAAATATTGTATATTTGTGACATCACGAATTGGCAGAAATCCTGACAGCTTGTTTCAAATGCAGTTTCTGAATACGGGCTGTGTGTATTTCCCTGTGGATTGAGTTTTTCGATACCCTTCACAGTATTTATATAGGACTTAAGTCTGCTTTATAATAAAAAAAACATGAAAATCTCACTTTTTTATAATATGGGGCCTTTAAATCATCATGAGTCATGCATTAGTTAATAAGCATTACTTACGAATCAAAACATGACCAAACATTTGGATTGTGTTCATTGTGACATCAGTACTTAGAATTATGACACCAAGCAGCTCATTTGCACGAATAAGAACACAGAACCTATTGCATTCTGTGTTCTAAGCTTCCATCCTTTTATCCAAGGTGCTTCAGAGGTCACGCTACTGATGCGCCTGCTGTTGCTAGGCAACCAAAACCTGCTTGCTGTGATGACGATGATGATGAAGTTGCGGTAATTTCGCAGTAAAAGCCTCAATGACTAAACTGAACACAGTCAAAACAAAGATAAATGGATTTCTTACTCACTCACAGTCACACCAGTGAAATACACTCTGGTTGGATTCTACTTCCAGTTGGCTATCCGCTCGTGCTGACTCCAGGTAAGTGAAGAAGAGTTTGGTTGTAAATTGAACTGCGGTCAATGAGCTGTGGCCATTCGGAATGATTGCTTGGCTCCCGGTGGGCTCTCGGTATTGCTACTTGCAGCGTTGCCGGGGGGGCTCGTGCCTGTTCGGAAGGCAGAGTCGCGGTCTGGCTAAAGATCACCACCAAATAATCTTAATAACTGACTAAAGTGAGAATCACAGCAGAAACAGATTATCCATGTAGGCTACTACTTATTATGCCTAAACATGGAAAACATAAATGGTGTGCCCAATAATTTCCCCAGGTCACGTTACCACTACATATGTAAAAAGAGATCTAATACAGCATGTAAAAGAAATCACCTAATATTTCATGGTCTTAGTGTGTACAATGATTTTGAGTATGTGCCTCAGTAGCTGTATTTTTCCAGCTAAAGCAAGCTGCTGGTGGTAAAACTTTCCTATCAACTATTCATATTTCCAGTTGATCTCCTTTGGAACTAAACAAACATTAAATGGAAAAAAAATAATCTTCACCCAAACAGAAGAAGTGTTTGAATCTGTAGCTGTTCAAATGCAAGTCACACAACAAAGGCAACACCCAAATGATTTCATGGCACGGTGCATTTTAGTGTTGACTCACTAAACACTTAATAAATGAAATGTGGTCAATTACAAGGGAACATGTCACTCTCAATTGTAACAGAGCAGAACCGGGTGCCCAGATCCATATTTACTGGCTGCAACACTGCCTGTAGGGTACAATGTGTTCTGCTCTCTTTCTTTACTTCACTGTGCTCAGGGAATAAGTACAGTTTTCATGCCTCAATGCTTGCAACAGCCATGGCCGGAGGCTTTATGTTTTCGGGTTGTACGTCCGACCTTTAACCAACCTTTAACGCTGGTTGCCAGTAAAACCAAAGGCGAAGTAGTAGGTAGTGAATGTTATGATGGCGCAGATTGTTAAAATGTTAGCAAATAAAATTGCTGAATGTTCTGACAGGGAACGTTAAATTGGTCATTATTACCATAAAAAACGTTCCTGTTTGCTGCTGCCTTTAATTAAACCAGATAATGATCTGATACTGCACTAGAGCTTTTACTCTTTTGTGTTTTATTCTATTTTAGCTTCTATCCTAGCTTTTATTTTTAGCTTGTTTTTATTTTCTAATCTTTAATGTTTTTATGTTTTTATAACTTTTAATTATGTCTTAATGTTCTTTTGCACTTTTTCGCAATGTTCTTGAATGTTTATGTAAAGCACTTCTTTGCCCTGTTGTTGAAATGTGCTATACATATAAAGCTGCCTTGCCTTGCCTTACCATAGGTATAGGCTGTAACGGGTTAACATTAAATGACAAAAACGTCATGTGTATCACAGAATAAATATCTGAAAGCAATACAGAATGACAGAAAGCCTTACTATAGACCAGAGGTCTTCAGCAGGGGGTCCAGGACCCCTAGGGGGTCCGCAGAGGTACTGCAGGGGGGTCGCGAAATTTTCTCATTATTATTTTTTTTGATTATTATTTATTATTATTATTTTATATTATTCTTTGGTTGATTAGACTTTTTTTTTTGTTTCCTTTGTTTCTGATCAGACCGCGTGTGTTCATGCTCATGCACGCAGCAGATATGTGAAATGTTTGTGGAATAAACATGCTGATGTGTTAAATGTTACATAAGAGTGATTGCTGCCAACCTCTGCTATGACAAGAATTACGAAATACTTCAACCTTTACTAACTGATAATTGATATGGTGATTTTGGTTATACTTATCAATTTAATTATCTATCAGAGTTCCAAATTGATAGTTTAGTATCTTTTGTGAGATTATTTTATGCTTTTCATTTTGTCTTTATTAAAAGAGTGGTGCCCCAAGGATGATTTAATGTAAAAACAAAGCATCTAAAGGGGGACTTGTGCCCATCGATGTATAGCCTAATGCTTGTGCCTCGGTATCAGAAGCCGAGGGGCTTGACAAAGCGGTGATATTTGACCACCTGAAAGGGCTGTTGATGCAGCATTTCATTCATTTTGTCAATTAAGGCTGGCTAACACGTCACTCTTTCCTCTGGAGGGATTCCTGGGCCACGCCTCCGGACTGTCCCACCTGTGTTTGTGCCCAGTCTTCGCTGACTTCTGACCCCCCTTCTCGTCTTCGGTCCCAGCCACCAATTAGCAGCCTGCATGATCTGGCGCCTCACCTGATAAGAGCCTCTTCGTGAAAGTGGCTGTGATTTAATCTGAGCACACTGCCGCTGTGTCTCTCTACAATGTTAACCAGTGTGATAGTTAGTTGGGAAAAACTTTGATAATGTGTCTGGTTAAAGGTTAACTCGTGTATGAGGCCCTCGTTCTTATTTTTATTTATTTATTTATTATTTAATTGTTTTTACATGAAAATGAACACAAGCGATTATTGAGGGTCCATTCGTTTTAATGGAGTGTAAGTAGGGAGTAGCATGAGATTAAAATAATAATTTTATATAAGGTGTTGTTCGGTCCGTTAGGAACTGAGAAAGACGGGTATGTTGATGGAGAATTACACTTCTAAATGTCATTCCAATGTTTGTGCACGGGACCGTGACTGTTCTGAAAGAGTGATAGAAGACAGTTGTAATGGAAAAGTGAAAGTCAGTACTGCAATGTGTCTTAAAGTTATTGCAAGAGTTAGCATCGCAATGTTCTCTACTGTGTTCTTTTGAAGTGCTGCCTCAGAGTCGCGGTCACGACCCGCGGCATTATGAGGAATGTAGTTTTCCTGTTAGATTTGTATAAAACAAATGTGAGATGTGTTGTTACTTTTCTAATGTTGTGTGTGTACATGCATGGAGTCACCGTGTTTACCCTGTAATTGAATTGACATGTGAGGCAGAGCATATTTATTTTACATTGCATTTATTTTACAATTTTATTTTATGTGTCCCTCACAGTAGTCTGAGTAGACTTTGTGAACTGATGCAGTCCCTGTCACATGTTGTATCATTACAGTCAAGACAGATCCAAAGAGAGCTGTGGTGTTTTCGTGGTGTGTCCTGAAACCGCTACATAAGTGCAAGTGCCTCAAATTTGTACTTAATTACAGTACTTGAGTAAACGTACTTAGTTACAGTCCACTGTCCATTACAGGCGTAAAACGCAAGGTATTTGCAGTACTGGATTTGGTGTCTTTACTCCCACCATGGAAAAACAACAGATGACATCAGCACACAGTGATTCTGCTGCTGATCATGTGTCGAGAGCCTGAGAATAGTAGAATCATTAGTATGTTGTTTAGTCATCCTGTAGCTTCCTAGAGGCTTTAGATGGATTCAGACTTCTTTGAGATAGTTGCTGAAAGTTAGATGCTGCTTCATTCGTATCCCTTAATCCCTTTCACTCTCCCATCACTGTGAACCAGATGTTAGAACTGTAACAGAAAGAGGAAAGGTCCGTACTTAGCTCATGAGAAACCTGAATCTAATAAGTGCATGACACTCCCATTATATCATTCTTGTGCATTTTGTAATGCCCCATGGGCTGACTGTACCACATCCAAGACTGGACCAGAAGCTCACCGGTCCAGATGGCAGCCTGCCCAGCTGAGGGGGAAGTGGCTGCCTACATCAAATCCTGATGTGGGAAAGCTGAGAGATGGGGCTGCAGGAGTCCTGGCCTCCCGTTGTGGAGCCCTCAGAGACTTCTGACAGCCATAGAGAAGTTTATTACTTTGACCTCCATGCTATTTTGTTCACAATCATGATTCAGGAAAAAGTACATAAAATTGAAATAAAGCACAGATAATATCTTCTAAAGCCATACAGATTTTTATTAAATGCCAATTTATAAACATACAGCAAACGTTTTAAGGGGAAAAAAATACCACCTGGTTCATGTTTTTGTTGTTTTGGCCTTAGTTTATTACTGTTTGTCTCCAATGTCTTGTAATCATCCATGTGGGCAGTGTGTCAAAGTTAATACAGGTAATAGCTCTGTAAAATACAGTGCAATTTTACAACATTGGTTTCATGTCCACATTGGTTTTCATGTCCCAACAAGTTGTTGATGAAGAATGTAATGTTTGATTGGGTATTTACACCACTAAAGAATAATAAAGTAATAGGAAAAGGGCCTGCGACCTGTCCAGGGTGTACCCCGCCTTCGCCCTGTCTCAAAATCTGGTTCTAATACCTTCATTATTTCAGGCTAGTACACAGCAAACATAGGGTCAGATATCATCCAGAACAACTGTATAAACTACAAATTACAAAAAGTCATTTTTATTAGCAAAACATTTTTGTTACGGTCTTTGCCTCTGTGTTTTCACTGCTCATAGGCGTTGTCCCAAACAATCAAATTAGTTCTTTGGCTTTCTTTCCACGGTTGGGTATAATTGCTTATGCTGGCTCAGCCAACCCACCAAAATTATTGTTTATTAAAATTGGCTACCAATGACTCAGGGAAATGACTGCAGGCTTACTAATTGTCATAGCAATGCTGACAGATGATGATGTGAATGTTCAAATATGTTAAATGCAGGTCTGGGGTCTAATTTTATATTGCATATCCATATGGGCCACGGTTGTATTGCTTGCCAGTCACACTATTGCCAAAATGAAAAACATACAGATATTAAACTTAAATTATTATCAACATTGTTATTATTACACCATACATTACGCTGTTATAGTAGAAAAAAACAAACATACACCAAAGAATTACAGCTGTGTGCTTTAAATAAACAACAATAATCTTAAATGAAGTGCACTGTTTATAAGATACCAGTATCATTTCTCTGTCAGGTAAATGTAGGACTACAATGTTTTCTTCTGAAGTAGAAGTACACAGTAAGTAGTATACAGTTGAGTTTGAGCATATTTTTAAAGTGCTTTGGGGGCCTTTTGTGAGTTATTTCGGGGTACAATGAGAACAGGCCAAACATTCGGCACTGCACTAGTGTAAAATTGAACTATAAAACACAGGTCTAAAAATGCATAATTTCAAAATGGATTGACATATCAAGATTGGCCCAACAGTTCCTGACGACTTGTTTGAAATAGGGTTTTGAGAAAATTGAGTAAAGTCCCTAAATGTTACATTTTTAGAGCAGAAGACTATTGAAGCAACGATGCAGACAAATTGAGAGATTAAAATGTTGAAAGACGATAATTGTGAAAACATAAACTTGATTGTTACAGCGCCACCTTGAGGTCAGTGAATGTTGATTCATGTGCCTGAGTGGTGGGTAGAATTTGCAAACTACCTGCCAATTTTGGTGATTTTTGGCCTCACGATTTTTGCTGCACAAACACTTTTAACGGACAGATATAAGAACAAAAACAATAGAGCTCCAGAATTGAGGTTTGCTCTTTGGACCCCTAATCATCAGTGACTAGTGGTGTAACGAGCCATTGTTAATACATGATCCGTATGCATATTAATTACGGAATTTAACCATCATAGTGTGAAACTAGAAGTGCACTCGGAGAGCGCAGACCTCCGCCAACGCGTGACTTTAAAAACAGCTCACAGCTGTCGGTACCGTGAGGTGGTCGGCTTATTATTAACACAGTGTGTTTCCGTGTAACGTATCGGCAGATGCCTCTCTCATTCAGCAGCCTTGTTATGCCTGTATGACGATACACTACGTTGTCTGTCATCCGGTCATCCGCTTTTTTCTTTCTCACCGCGGACAGCCAGCAGCTTCCGCGCACACATCCACACACGTATATCTCTGCTCTCAGAAGGAGGCGGGGTCACGTGTCATCAGTTACGCTGCGCATGCGTTATACCCTGTGGTTTTAATGCTCAGGCTGATCGGAATCCTTAAAAATATTCCTGAATCAAGAACATGATCTGGATCGCGACCAAAATCTAATGGATTGTTCATTGTGCCTCACCCCACCCCTCCAAAACATTTTATTCAAATCCATCTCAAACTTTTGGAGTCTGCTAACGAACAAACAAACAAACAAACCCCTTTCCTAGGCCATCGGCCTTGGCTGAGGTAATAAACATGGTACAATCGGTGAAGAGCTGGGATAAAAGTATAGAGCTGTTCCACTACCCAGCCTGCTCCTGGCTGATGTCCGTTCACAAGAAAGTGGAATGGATGACATAGGACTTGGGCTGGCCCAGCAACAGGAGACTGTTGTGCCCACATCTTGCAGAAACCTGGCTCCATCGTGGCATCCTGGATCAGGCTGTTGCACTTGCTGACCGAGCGCAGGACTCCGGTGGGAGGTGGATTCATTGTTCACGTCAATGTTGCTAGGTGCTCAAGCATAGTCAAAGTTTATGAACAATGTTTCCCTGATCAAAATTGTTATGTTAAGATGACAACCATGTTATTAGACCAGATAATCCACCAGTGTTTTTGTTGCTAATTCACCAGTGTTTTTGTTGCTGCTGTTTACATTTCTCCGATGCAAAATTCAAAAAGCACACAACAGGAATGCACTAGTGTTTTTTTTCTTTTTCTTGTGTAGAAAATGGGCTAAGACTGCATTTCATTGTGCAACCCTGAGTTGTACAATGGCAATAAACGAATCTTGAACCTTGAGATGAAATTGCATTCATGGATTTATGGTTATTGATGTGTTTCTTCATTCATGGCTTCAGTCATAGCAGCGCTATTAACTCTAATGTGTCTGAATAACTTGATTTCTGTTGGTATCATTAAGTGAGAATTCTGGAGCCGTTTCAAGACATTATATGACATTTAGAAAATTACACAGTGAACTCATTCATGTAATCACCGTAATTGTTAGTGCTGTATTTAATTTTAAGAACACTTTCTAGTTCATACTTGTTTGTAACCATAGGCTATACCTTATACTGTATGTCATTTATCTATATATGTCTTTATCATTTATTGTGTCTTAAGGTTATATTGATAACATTTTTATGTAGACAATTTATTTATTTTTTTAAAATATTCATCCACAGAGCTTTTAGAAAGGTGAAAAATAAGAGTATGGCTTTTCCTCCAAAAAAATATGATGACTGAATCAATCATTTTATACATTTTGATGGGTTCAAAATTAACGTTTTGTTTATCTTTGTGGAAGAATCTGACATTCGGCTCCCACTTCTAACAAGGCTTGCGAGCCAATAGTATAATGATGTTGGTATCACATCTCTGTGTTGTCAGGGATCCAGTTGCCAGGTAGTGTGGAAAACGGATAAATGGCTGAGTTTGACACTGGTGTCTCCATCAGGCTGCAGGATGAGTGAATATTTACCCTGGTAACAAGTGACAACTGCCGTTAGCAAATATTAGCTGTCTTAGCAACCTGTTGTCACTCCCAACGCATCAAATACCGCCGATTGGTAAGCTCCCCTCGGCATCGGAAACCGACATACGGAGGCACCCTTTAGCAACAGTATGTGAAGAACCGGTCTTTAAACTAACTCCAATGTAAACCCAGTCAAACAAACACAAGACTTTCAACCAGGAGACCGGTGTTCGTGTCCAGTGTGAAACTAAAAGTAACGTTGACTTTATTTTCATATTTGTCACGTCAGTCTTTAGTCTCGTGACTCATTAGTATCGTCAGTCCCGTAAGTCACTAGAGCGCACATTGCACACCTTCCCTGGTCCGTCCAAAAGTAATGCAAGTTGGGTACCCCGTGCATTGGTCTCTCATGCCGAGGGGCACTGACCAAGAGCTGGTATTTAAGTTGGAAGTGAGAATGAGTTGGTCTTAGCGTAATTGTCCGAACAACAATAACCTTTCGCTGGTTAGATTGTCAAAATGATAATAATATCAGCTTCAATCCCTTAAGAGGTACGTTAGCATCTTAGTATTAGTGACGGTTGCGTCCGTTTTACAGCAACCACTTATGGATCAAAAAGCTTGGAACAGAATCATTTCTATACACTGGTTAAATAATTCACTTCTATTAAACAAGAAGTCCGCTAACATTGTTAATTTGGGATCTTTTCGTACATGACAACATATGTCTGCTTTACGAGTGGATACCTGTGCTGCTTGCACATTGATATGACGGGAAAAGAAAAGTAATTTTCTCCTAATGAATAACAAATGTGCACAGGCAAAGGAGCTGTGGTTGAAGCCGCCCTCTTCAATTGGATTGATAATGACTGGTCACGTAATGCCCCCAAAGTGAAACTCTGATGACCGGCTCCTCGGCACCACAATGCCAGCAGTATGTGTCCGTCTCCCTCCATGCTGCTACCGGGTAAGCAAGCGAGGAGCCCTTGCGGTTTCCACTGTAGTTCCCCCAAACAATGTATAACGAAGATGTGCACCATAGGGGTTTGAACCATAGTTGGTGATTGTTGGAAGGACTAATCAAGGTGGTTTTGGGGAGTTTTATTTGGTTTCTGTTGTAAAAATTAGATTAAATTTGCTCTTACAAGATGTGTAGCATGTTAATAACCAAAAAGTATTTCAGAAAATGCAGCTGCAAACAGTGGCAGTTAATCTAGCTCCCAAAGGCTAACTCACATTACCAGCAGGCTCAGTCCATTGGTGTCTTTTCTTCAGCGGGCCAATAATTTTCCTCCTACAGTATGATTCAGCCATTTTGAGAGCACTGTTCAAAACATGTTTAATTGGGGGGAGGAATAATGTAGATTATGATTAGATTATGAAAATATAGGGTGTAAGATTCATAAACATATTAATATATTCATGATATGTAGGTTATTCTAAATGTGACAATATTAAAACCCGTTCAGCTCCAGGATTAAATTTGTTTTTCTGTACTACTTCCACGTATCTGCCCCCTTATTTAGCTTAAAAAATGGCTGACAACAGCAGATACTGCCCACCAAAAATAAAAATTAAATTCAAATATTACACATTTCAGTATTTTATTTACCATTTCATCATAACATAACAGTTGTACATTTTTTAAACCGAACTGAACTCATTTGTGTAACCGTAAGTGGTGCTACATGGTATTTATTAATTATCTCAAAAAATGCATAGAAAAAAAACTAAATTTATAAACGGGTAAACTGAAATTAATTGTCCACCTCCTGGAACTCTGGGAACTCCTGGATGTCCTGGACCGTGCCCTTGTTGTACAGACGGACTTTAGCAGACACTCTCAGGATGGGTAGGGAGAAGATTTTCTTCCATACCTCATGTGCAACCACACGCCTCGTGTTATGGCTGTCCAGTATTTCAATATTTTTGTCCAGGACACAGATCCCATCGATTTCAACGACTTGGTCATCAGCCAGAACCTATAGAACATAAACATACTATTTATTCATCGCTGCATGGACCGGCCTGTGTGATGTTCAGTAAAAGACTATCCACGAAGGGACCATCAATACAATACATTAAGTCATTTACTCACCTGAACCTCTGTATAATTTGTGGTGTGAAGGCAATACCCATATGAAGGGTAGTTTCCCCCCCCTCATATGGGTAATTTTTTACAGCCATGCCGTCATGGACCGATGTGAGGTTTGCCTCCCTCCATAGGCAGACCTTCACCTCTCCTTCATCCTGCAATAATAAAACAGGCTGCAGAAGCAGTGCCTACTGACTATTACAATGTGATTGAGACACACACTTCCTAAAGAATTTATATAACACTTGATTGATTGATAAAAAATATGCATTTTTCCTACTTAGCAATGTGACAACGGAGCTTCATATTTGAAAGAAACACATCATTTAACAATTCCCTACCTCTTTGATGCAAAGAATCCGCATGGGAATTGGCAAGCCCTTCTCCGACCGGTGTTGTCCAACTGGCTTGATCTAAATGTGACAGGTGAAGGACATTTTCTTTAAAAATAGCATACAAACTTCAAAATGTAGTCGAGCATCCATCCAATGTAAGTGCAAACTGTTAAACGTTAAAATGAGTGTGGTAGTAGGACAATCTCCAGAAACGTACCTCGGTTATGATCCCCTGAATGGTGACCAGATTTGTTGAGTCTGGTTTTAGCTCCCTAATTGGGGGCAGGTTGGATGGTGGAGCAAGCAGCCTCCTGCCCTGCTCCTCCAACTCTGGTGAGACACTCACCGGTGCACGAACATATATCGCTGTGGTGCGGCGGGTGAGCATCGCCCTCTAAGCACCACTTTTGGTCATGCCATAATTTCTGACAACATAGCTCCGCCCCTCCGTGACTCGACCCGCAAAGTCTTCAAATAAGATGAATTTGATTACTGTCTTTCCATCTGAAACCGCAGCAGTTGTATCGCAGCACATGGACTTGGGCACGACACCCTCTCTGCTGAAATCACCTTGTGGTGTCGTTCAGGGCCAAGATCTTTATTTTCAGTGGGGCCAGCCTTTTATATGGCTTCGTTGTGGTGCCAATAGTTTTGGATAGTGACAGGCTGAAAATAGAGACACAAACATATAGAGGTAAGAGGCAAAATGACACCATTAACATGGTCAATTTTTCCCAGTAGCCTATAACATTTGGGAGGAGATTTGGTTCAGTCAATTGCAGTAACATGCACCGATGGTGCATGCTTTGGTAAATTAAAGTTACAACTATGACCAGTCAGAGTCTGAGTCAGCTATATATTTAGTGACTAATAATTGATGTACATTTTTGTTGGATTCTAGCTCATGTTGGAGTAGTGAGTTTAACTCTCATCCTACGAACTGAGGTCCCCACAGGCCCCAGAGGTCTACTTTTTGTCTTTATTTGATCATTCCAGTTTTTCACGACTTTGTCAACCAATTTGTTCCTAATGACTTCATATAATTTTCTGTTTTCTGATTTAATTAGTGCTTTTTAAAAAGACCAATGTATTGCGGACCAAGGGGACCCCAGCCAAAAGCACCCAATTGGAGCCTATGCAGTTAAAATAGATGTATGACACTATCAGGGGTGTAGTGGAACTCTGTCGGTCATTGGGAAGGAGACAGACACAGACGCATCAATCACAGATTTCCTCATGTGCTTATATTCTCGTTTTACACAATATGCAAATTAACTGTCACATTCCTAAATTAATAATAATCTGTTGTTTTTTATTCAGATGACATTAACTACAGAACTAATTTTCTTATGATGGTTGTTTCTTACAGTAGTTTACTCTTGGGGTCCTTAGGGACCCAAGTCGGTAGTCCTTGTATGTTAAATAGGTTAATGGGATACAGTATCATTTAATTAGTGAAATTTACTTTTTCATAGCTTTAACGGGGTAACTTTTTATTTTTAGTATGCTTAACAGGGTTTTATACCGCGTGGCTGCGGAATGTGCTTTTTATTTCAGCGTACATGTAAACAGGTTAGATCAGCCACACAGCTTTTTCAAAATAAAAACCCTCAAGCGTTTTATTTATTTATATTTGCAGGACAGTGTTGTGGAAAATGCAGTGCCTTGCCAGGGTTCCCGCGGTGTCTTAAAAAGTCTTAAATGCAATAACCTGAATTTAAGGCCTTAAAATGCCATGAAATGTCTTATATACAATTTTGGCAGGTCTTACAAATTCATTAATGTTACTTTCATTTAACAAAATAAATGCATTATCTTGCTTTTAAATGTTTCGTTTTTTGAGCACGCCGCAAAAAAAACTATAAAACGGAACCAAAAGGGAATAGCTGTGCTCCCCGGATAGAATTTATCGGAGCATATCAATTTCACGTGCAGTTAAGGGGAGTGGTGTGCTTATTACTGGAGAAACCTCGCGGAAAGTGAAAAGCTGAGTAATGTCTCCGACATTGCTTTTGGCAAACTTGAGGTCTGAGTGATAAAACTGGGTAAAAAATGGGTAAATGCAATTTCAACTAGAATGGCTCTCGGAAAGCGCATACCTCCGCCAGGGTGCATGACTTTAAAAACAGCTGGCGGTACCGTGAGGTGGTAGGCTTATTATTAACACTGTGTGTTTCCGTGTAACGTATCGGCGAATCCCTCTCTCATTCAGCAGCCATGTTATGTCTGTATAACGTTACACTACATCGTCTCTCATTCCGTCATCTACCGCTTTTTTCTTTCTCACCGTGGACGGACAGCAGCTCCCGCACACACATCCACGCACGTATCTCTCTGCTCTCAGAAGAGGGTTGGGTCACGCGTCTTCACTTACACTGTGCATGTGTCATACCCTGTGGTCTTAATGCTCAGGCTGATTGGAATCCTTTAAAAAATTCCTGAATCCAGATCGCCACCAAAATCTAATGGATTGTTCATTGTGCTACACTCCACCCCTCCAACAAATTTCGGACAGACAGACAGACATGAATTTAGTGCGATCTGATATCGCCGTGTTGGTGTTGTTCCTACAACATCATCATTAATGTTGCTCCAGGATCATCATTGATCTGACCAATCAAGTTGTTGTGCTGTCGTGCACGCAGCATTGCGACTCAGGGGGAAAAAGACCGGGAAAATAGTGCACACGCAGGCCTATGCTACATGGGCGTGCTGCAGTGGTAAACAAAGGTAAACATTAAAAATACTTTATTTAATAATGTGATGAGACATTTGAATTTCATTTGAGTACGTTTGCATCCTGTGCGGACCAGTGAAATCTAGTTTAGCTACTGTGTACGGTTAGAAGCTAGGTTAGCGCTGCTCTGTAAAGGCGCTAATACTAGCCAACCAACAGGAGCAAAATAAATTTAGCTAATAATAGCTACTGTGTCTGCTCTATATTCATTCTGCAGCGGCGGTGCGGCACAACTAAAATTCAAAATTCATCATATGAAGGGGCCAGTGAAATCTAGTTTAGCTAGATATTATTAGCTAAATTTCACTTTATCCTGTTGATTTGTCGAGTGTTAACTTTAGCTAGCATTAGCTAGCTTCTTTACAGAGAATGGCTAGCCCCAGTTTCTAACCAGATACACCGTCCATTTCAAACATATAGGATAACTAACGTTAGTCAGCTAACAGTTCATATTATGCTCACATCCTAATGAGATGGGAGCTCTTGATCCCGCGGGACCAGGGGCGATCCCGACCGACTTTACTGTCTTCAGAGGGTGTAGCAGATTTTGTTTTAGAGCTAAAGTGAAGTTACAGACATCACAGGCTGGCCGCCCCGGTTCCTCACTTTCTTCCTGTCAAAGAGAGTACTTGGATGACACTTGAGTATTGCATTGCGGGGACGTGTTGGTTTATCTGAGCCATGGGTGATGCCAGAGCTGCTCAAGGGTCGGGCGCTGCTTGGGGTCTTCGGTCAAACACATTTGCAAGAAAGAAGGAGAAGAAAGTTGAAGGTGACGGCTACAGAGATCCATCAGAATGTGAACTAAAATTAACAGATGTTTGTGTATGTTTTTTCTTACTTTTGGACAGCCTCTTGTTGAATGTCAGACTGCTTTCGAGGAACTCGAGGGTCTCAAATAATGTGTTCTTGTGGAGCGTTTCAAACAGCACCACGCCCATCTGCCTGCCGGGCCGGCCCTGTAGCGTTGATAATTGTACCACTTCGGAGGGATGTAATTGGGGGTACTTAGAATATACAGACATAATGATAAGACGGTGAGGAGGAGGAGCTATCTTTAAATGTAAAAGTCACAGATGGGTAAGTTAGTGAAGAGCAGGAGTAGAAGCTAGATATCTTACCGTAGAAGTGGCGGTAACTAGCTCCTCTCTTTACGCAGCAGCTCAGTCCAAAGTCAATGAGGCGAACTCGCGGGAAGTCCGAGCCGGTCTCGATCAAGATATTTTGCACCTTGATGTCCCGGTGAAAGATGCGCTTATCCTGAAGCTCAATTGCTGCATCAACCAGCTGTTTGGCTCAGGTGGCAAAGGCGAGAATTGTCCCCAGCATCTGTGTTCCCTCTTGATCTAAATAAAAAGAAATGCATACAAAATTAGATTAAAAAAAAAAAACAATGCATGCCTCACTACTCTTAAAGCCATAGTCAGTTACTTTGGGCAAATATGATAAAAAAAATATATATATATATATAAAATGTTCACTATATCCTGACAGTAGTACATGAGACAGATAATCTGGAAAAAAAAGGAAATTATGTTCCTCTGTGTCCTCCGGTGCTCCTAATGGCATCTGCAAGATTTCACAGACTGGAGGGAAACATTACCAATCAGAGGCGAGCTGTCTCTACAGCACCTGTCAATCACCGCTTGCAAAACTCACCAGCAGTGATTGACAGCTGCCAGAGACTGGGGCTCAGCTTTGATTGGTAGTTTTTGTTCGGGCACGCCAGAAGCTTGCAAATACTATTAGGGTCTAGGTCCATGCAGGGGGACTGGTCTCTCCAGCACCAGGATCAGCTCCTATTCCAGATCATACCAGTCCAGTAGGGACACAGGTGCTGAGGAGCCCGCTGAGCCACTTGTTCCGGCCTCGAGTTGCAACATGACGGCGACCTCCACGGAGAGCGTATTCCCATTCTCTTCCTGAAACATCTGACCAAAGAGGATGAGGGAGAGGAGCTCCACATAGAACCAGGATTCATCCATTCATGTGTTGAATACAGCAGATCTTAACTCACCACGTGTTTGATGCACCGATTGACGCTTGGTATGTGTTTGATGGCAACCTGCGTGACACAAACTTTGTTAGCACTTCCTGTCCATACTGTGTGTGTGCAAAAATGTGTGTGTAATACTTACAGGTAAATGATCTGCTTTGCGATAGCCAGCAAAGACAGATCCACATCCTCCTTCGCCGAGCTTCTTCTGCTGTTGATATTTGGCCTCAAATTCAGCTAAACAGACAAACAACATTTAGTTTTTAATACAGTTGTGAAGAACACTAATTACATGTTACTTGAGCTCTGGGGTGGATTAATGCACAGACTGGCCTAGGCTGCAGCCTAGGGGCCCCGTATTTACAAGGGCCCCAGATTGGCCATATTATTTTTAATTATTTAAATGTACTTCAGAGAAGAAAAATAAACCCTATTGGCCCACAAGAAACATAAAAGAAATGAAGAGGGACACATCTACCCAATCAGCTGACCTTATGAGCCTGACCCGATGATGTGACCAGGTTCATAAGGTCGATTTGGTTTTCAAATAATATGTCACTACTGGACAGAATAGTGGCAAAATGTCAGAAAGAAAATATGATCACGGAGCACAAAAACGAACAGCACGACGTCTGAAAGAACACCGTGACCAGGATCTACTAAAGAAAATCCCTAAATTGGCTAGATATTTCAAGGTTTAGATGAAAGGATGTCTCAATGTGTTTGTATACGCCAGTGTTCCCCAAGTGTGTGGCCGTGTAATATTCCTAGCACGCTCTTATACGTGACACTAAATTACTTTTTTCTGATAACATTAAAGCATGATGAGTAACGTTAGGGGGGGCCCATACAAAGAGCAGCCTAGGGGCCCCTGACCACCTTAATCCGCCACTGCTTAAGCTCTAATATGAATTTTACACTTAACATAAAGCTAAACCCGACATGTATCACTCTCTACTGACCTCTTTGCAGATGTACAGGAAAAAGTGTGTTCTGTGTACAGTTTGGTCTCGTCCTTGGGCTCTGTCAGGTCTAGGTCTGGCCTCTTCCTGTTTGGACGTTCGCCATCATCGGTAAGCTTTCTCTTACCGCCTCTCTTGCTCACATCCTCCGCAGATGTGATGAGGTTTTCTACAGATGAGGAAAAAAACAGGGACATCAGCTTGCTTGTCACAGGAACTAACGTGGACAATAAGTCCTCCAAACTAAGGCCCTGTTCAGACCTGGTATTAACATGCGTCCTCAGTGATCGGATCACAAGTGGACAGCTTTAATAGTCCTGATGAAGAGACAAAAAAAAGTGTGCTTTGTGAAATGCAATAATAGAAAGTATAGGCCCATTTGTCCTATGATACTTATTTTGGGTATGCGCTCATAGCGGTCCCTCTGTCAGGAATGTGCTCGTGTCATACACAGTCGGAGCAAGATATATTACCCCATACAGAAATGAAACAGTATAAGCAAGTATAACTAGAATAACCGCCTCACGGTTGTACGCCTCCGCCAACCAGTCAAGTGTCAGTTTACATCCATGTCTGTCCAAAATCTCCTCACTTCATCATTTTATTCTGTTAGACATTTGTTTGAAATTGCCATTATTAGTATATGAATTCTTGAGTTATGGCCCAAAACGTGTTGTGTGAGGTCACAGTGACCTTGACCTTTGACCTCCAAAATCGAATCAGTTCATCCTTGAGTCCAAGTGGCCGTTTGTGCCAGATGTAATACAATTCCATTCAGGGGTTCCTCCTGAGATATCGCATTCACAAGAATGAGACGGTTCATCCTTGAGTCCAAGCGGAAGGTTGTGCCAAAGTTGAAGAAATTCCTTCGAGGTGTTTGTGAGATATCACGTTCACAAGAATGGTCCGGTCAGACGTACAATCCAAATGATAGATATATGCGGCTGGTAGAAAAGAACATGTTCTCGTAGAGGTCCATTCAGTAAGGCATGTACGCTCTGACTGTCATTACAGTTGAAGTGCTTCTTTCTCATCATGCAGGTTCTAACATTGTCAGTGTCATGTGGTGTAACAAAATACTCTCTGTTATGTAGATATATTTCACCATCAGCAGTTACCATGGCCTATTTTTCCAACTCTTCATAATCCTTCAGCTGCCTGTCTGACCTATCTTACCCAGGATAAATCAACGAGTAAATTTTTACAGTATAGGAGAAACACATGTATGTGTCCCAGCAGGAATGTACAAACCAACTGTTACCGGCCGCCATGACCATTGACCAATGACCAGAGCACCAGATTAAGCAATGTTTGTTTATTTATTTATTTTTTAATTCAAATAATTTATTTGATAATAAAAATAGCATATTTACAAAGGAACAAGACAATAAAATACAAACAAATACTGTAATATAAGATCATTTTTGGAACTAATAATTATAAAAATTGACATGAAACAAACTAACTAATTATGTCATTTGAACTAATTAAATTAACTGATTTGGGAAAAAAATGCAATTGGACAAAAAAATATCTTAACTGATTAAAAGAGAACTGATCAATTGGTAATGCAAATAACTTAAATAACTAAATAAATTAAATGAAACGAAGAACAAGAATTAATTAATTAAACTAGAAAATTTTGACCAGTGTGCCTGGTGCTGGGGGGGGGTCAGAGGACCATAGTGAGGTTGTAAGAAGGGGGATGATAGGACAAGGGCTTTTTGACTTATTTTTCCCTCTGGGGACAGACAGGCGCCCTGTATATAATCATATACAGAGAGTATTTGTATAGTATTAATGGAATTTGTCATTGAAAATACTCAGCTGAAAAAAATTGAAAGTCATATTGAAAAACCTGTTCCACTATAAGCGCCATGATGCTTCACTGAAGAGACTGATGTATAATGTTTACATAATCCTGAAAACGCTCACTTTTGAGAGGAGATGAGATGTTTACCAAAATATACAATAACTATAAAATTAATTCCATTCAATTCATTTTTCAATTCAATTTATTTATACAGTGAAATAATAACAAACTTCATACTTGCCAAAGAACAAACTCAAAACAATTAATTCCAACTAAAAGACTACCCAGGGCTCTAGACTAACTTTTCCACTGGTAGCACTGGTGCTACCAACTTTCTCAGTTGGTCGCACAGCACATGATTTGGTCGCACCCTTTTTTTGGGTTACAGCATGGTATTAATCAATGACCTTTCATGCTAATAAATGGTTGTCTTAATTTACATACCCCAGTGAAACATTGACAATGCCTCAAAACTTGATATTTGCAAAATATTTTAATCTGAATATTAAGTTTCTCTGCCACAAACAGTGATTAACAAAATAGATCATCTTCTGTAACATCAAAAAAGAACATAACAAAAATGTTGTTAAAAGCAAAGCATAACAACAGAATGTATGTTTGCACTTAACTTAAATTAACATAACTTCAATTAAATTAATTTAACACAACATTCCTTCAAACCCTGCCATTCAGAGGGGCCAGCTCTTAAAGTTGGGCCTCCTAACCCTCTTTCCCTGGGAGAGCCACTGCTAAACATCCTGCCTGGCATCATAGTCCATCAGCTCTGGCCCCTCAACACTGATTCTGATGAAGGGTGACCATATTTTTAAACCCCCAAACCGGGACACTTAAATGTACCGCACGTTCATGCATGTGCGGCTCGGGCACGCGCTAATATGCACGCACCATAGGCGTTTTCATCAGGATGGCTAACTTGGCACACCTGTGGCGCATTTGAGCACAGACTGGGATCAGAAAGAAGGTATTATTATAGGGGGGTGCATTAGAGGCTGTGACAATCATGACTTATCACATTCACTACTTTCTCCCCCTTTAATCACAGGACTGTCCCCGTCATGAGGCACTGACAGTTTGGGAGTCCTGTAGAGTTTCCCTACGTACATTATTTTACAACTTGTTTCGTCTCAGGCTATTATAATTATAATGGTGGAGCTCAGACGACATTTTGTCCAGGATGGAGACATGAGGTAAAAGACGGAACGGACGGTCCTGAGGGAGTTATAAGAGGAGCGAAATGCCTGTTGATTCGCAGAAGGAACTGTGTAGAATAATTAATCAAAATGACACGTTTGATGTGCACATAAGCACGGGGAGTTCTGTGGATCAAAACTACACTTAATGTAACCAGCGGATATCTGTTGTGTCCGTGCGTAATGTTGGCTTGAACCCGCGCAACATCACTCTCTATAGAGACTGCAGCGGTGCACTGTGCTGCTTCTCTGTATACTTATCTAATGCGCACAAATGAATTAATGAGTGGGACATGATAAACGTCTATGTAAGTATGATATTATTTTAATTGTAGTGAAAACAATTTGTTAGTGACTGTTGAAAACCGGGACATTTGAGTGTTTTACAGATATGTGTCGGGACTCGGGACACGTTAGCTTGAAACCGGCACTGTCCCGGATATGAGGTCTTCCACAGCATCAGTGTGGCCCTAACATCTGACTTAATTCTTTTTTGTGATGAGAAGCCTCTCTCGTAGAGTGTAGCCTCACTCTTAAACTGTGTTGAGCCACTAACAGGTTTAGAGTTGCCTGCAACGGACGGACCACATTGCCTACAATAAACACACAGCATAGCGTTCCCCTTTGGCGCCCTGTAGTGTGTGACGCGCGTGAGGTAGGGGCGGCGTATGTGCACGCGCGTGAGGTAGGGGCGGCGTATATGCACGCGCGAAGGTTTACACAGAACAGAGGAGAGTGCAGTAGGGGAGAGAAAGGCTGCGCCAGTGAGGAACAAAAAGGACTGCTTTCATCTGCAATATCCAACGCTTTTACCGTGTTACCAAAATAGTAATGATCATGCACTCGCACAAATTCGACTAAAATTTAACTCGCACACTCCCAAAAAAAGGTCGCATATGCGATCATTTTGGTCGCAGTCTAGAGCCCTGCTACCAATTTACAATGTAACAAAAGGACCAACATGTGTTTGTCAGGGGACATTTACAGGAATAAATACAAATTTAGTGTGAACTATACTATTTGAGGATGAACGCTTCCTCCTGGTTAGAATTGTTATTTGCAGCTGTGATTTGAGGATCAGCATAGATTTTCTTTTCGTTAAAGTCAGTGATGTGCAGTCCCTGAAGTGAGGTTGTACGGCTGAGGGCAACATAGGACATTCCAGGCTCAAACACGCGCTTCAAACACACCACTGCCGACTGCATTGTCATGCCTTGCACTTTGTGAGCTGTACATGCAAAGGTCAACTTCATTGGGAACTGCCTTCGAACCACCCCTTTTTCCTTCATGTTTTCCTCACTTCTCTCTATGTACACTAAGTTGTCTGATGCCCCTTGTATCTTTTTGCAGAATTTCTGTCCTGCAGTTGAATTGTCCAGTTGAAGTCTAATCAGCCTCACTGACGTTTTTCCATTTTGCTCTTGACTCGTGACTATGTTGGCAATCGTTGCAAATGTTCCATTAACGATCCCATCCTCCACATGCAGATTTCTGATCATCATGACACGTACTCCGTGCGCGGCTTGTATACGGTCAGGTAAATCTCTGTTTGTGCCATTGATGCATTCCAGCTGAGTTACTTACCCTGTGGTGGGGTCTTTCGCGTAGTCCTCTGCCTGAATGTTTACAACGTCTGAATAGAGAGCAGCTACAGTTGCAGAGTTGTGTGCATCAACCTCTTTGTTTGTTGCAAATACAGTATATGTAGGACATCGGGTGGAGAGTCTTTGGGATCAATGACAGCCTGGGTGAGCAAAGCTCTGTCATCGTCTCTGAGTGCATCTGTCTTTTGCTTTACCCTCATCCTGTTCAGGAGCTCTGCAAAAGCAAGGTCGTCTTTCTGGCGCATGATCTGTGTCAGGTTGACCATTTGAAAGTTGTCTTTCCAAAGGTCAAGCACATCCTCTTGGTACACACAGAGTGGTTTGGCTTTACCAAGTGGTGGCAGTTGGCAGAAGTCTCCTACTGCTAGGACAGAAGGTTTCTTGTTGCCTTTGATCTGCTGAAATCTCCAGTGGACGTAGGAGAATAACTGCTTTGAAACCATGGATATTTCGTCTATTATGAGAATTTCCGCATTGGATAGTGTTGCTCTCATTTCATCCAGTGCATTTCCAAACCCTTGATATGGTGGTTTCAAACTTCTCGGCAGTTACAGAATGGAGTGCAAGGTTTTTCCCAAGATGTTGAAAGCTGCAGTGCTCTGGTAGTCCTGACATCCACACTTCCTCTGCATCGGGTGGCATGTCCTTTAACCTGCTCATGGGAAAACTCATCTTCACTGCATCATCATCAGTCTGTATGAACACCACATTGCGCAAACACTTATTCAGTGGCAAGCTGCATGTCCGTGCCACAGGCTCTTGGGCGCTGACCTGTCTGTGTTTGGAGTATGCCTGCATTATCTGCTTCATTTCATCGCGCTGATTCACATCCGTTTTCTTCACATCACGAATGACGTCATTAAGGAACTGAGTCATCTCATGTTCCGGCTTGGACACATATGACATCATGTACATGAGGCAGCTGAATTCGTCGAGCACAAACTGAATGTCCATTTTAGCGTTCCATGCTCTCAGCAAATTTGCATTGTATCCATTGACCCAACAGTCATTTGGATGACGCTTCAGCATGACGACATTGCCAGAGGTTAGATCAGTGACATATTGCTTGTATTCTCCATAGGTCAGGTTGCATTTTTCCAGCAGCTCCGACAAGCTGTTGAATGAGACCTTTTGGTCACTAATCGGATCCCTCAGTTTTTGTAGCTTTGCCTTGGCCTCCCTCTGTAACTTTTGAATGGGTCCTTTTTTTGCCTTTTTGCCTTTCTTCGTGGCCTTTTTCCCACTTTCGCTTTGCTTTTTGTCATCATCATCACTTTCATCAGGTGGGGGGCAGGGCTCGGTGATGAAGGTTTCGTCCAAGGGTAGTTAAGGGAACCCAAATCTGCACAACACATAGCCTTTCTTGCATGTTTTAGAATGATTCCTGCTGTGAACTTGGACCTCTGACACAATTTTTGTGGAGCTCAGGGTCTGCATTTGGGTCAGGCATCTGGCATGTTATGTACCGGTTGATGAAGTTGCACATGATTGAGTCAGGACTTTCTCCAAACTCTGGTGCATCTTTGTTCCTCTCGCTTGAAACTCCACTCGATAGAAGTAATCCTCGACTTCGCCGATGGGCTGTGCGGGTGACAGGATCAGATTTGCCATGAGCGCATCAACTCTTTTCTCAAACATCCGCATCACAGTGACGGGGTTGCTTCGTAGAATGTCACATTTTGTATTCCAGTCGAGCTCTGAAAAGTCAACTTGTTCTCCTTGTTGAGCATTTATTACCTCTTTGACCTCAGGCCATCTCATTTCAGCAGCAGAAAATGTAAGGAAGAATGTAGGCTTCCCCAACTGTCTGACCATAGCATTGAGATCTTTCTGTGTTTTCTCCCAGTAAGCTGGAGTGCCTCTCAGAGGTTGCATGAAGCGTGTTGCGTCTTTGTTTTTTATCAGTCTTTCCACCTCTTGTTCATCTTGAAGCATCTTGCTGGAGATTTTGCGTCTATCTTTGGTGATTGGTTTACCTTTACGCATTTGGATTGACATGCTGTTTGTAGCCATCTGTGTTTCTCTCACAAACTGCGAGAAGAATAGGTAACTCTGGTCATTTGCAAAACGGGTATCTGCAGAGAACAGCCTTGCGTTGAAGTACATGCTTGGGGACAGTTTGATTCGTCTGACCTCGTCTAATGTGTTCTCTCCGGTTGGAAACTGCACTGGGAAGGCCATGGCTTCTAGCTTTGGTATGGAAAAGAAGCCAACTGGTTTGTTTCCCTGGGCGGGTGCAATGCTAAATATTCCCTCACAGTATAGTAACAGTTCCTCGCTGCATGCGAGTGTCCAGGGCCAGACCAGGTCTCAGTTCATCTTTTTCTTTCTCTGGGTTTCTGGACTGCTCGACCTGTTCACTATTTGCGTCTGCAGCGGGTTCCATTTCTGACACCATTTGACCTTCTGGGTTCCTGGGCTGCTCAGCATGTGCAATAACAGCATCAGGATTGTCCAGTTGTGTCTCCTCTGCATCACTTGTCTGATCATCTGGGAGACTGTCGAATGTAGCATTTTCATCTATACATACATCCTTGTATTCCGAATGCATGTCTTTGAGTTTCGCCAGTCCTGCTAGCACATTTTTCATGTTGACAGTATAAAAGTGCTGATGCCCTTTGTACTTGAGGCGTCGTTTCAGTTTCACCTGCAACAGCTGGGCTTCATTGCAGGGTCTTGGGAGACAGAGCACCGTTGCTTTTACCTCTGATGGGACACACACAACAGCACCGTGTACTGCTCTTTGCTGTCCTTTGGGCAATGCAACTATTTTGGCAAACGGTAGGATTTTGGCAATCAGCTGTCTTTCAAGGACATTTAATTCAGCCAATTCTGGGGGAATATTTCCAACTGAAATGGATGGCATAGTTCCTCCGTTCAGGTGGTTGTCACAAGTGTGGCAGATCCACTCCCGCATTCTCTCTTGTGGAACGGTACAAGGAGCCGAGCATTCACTGTCACCAACATGGACATATTTTCCTGTTAAGCAAGCAGCTACCACATGCCTGTTTTTGACATATTTTGACTGTTGCAGCGCTTAACTTGATTAGGAAACAGTCCTGTGACACACTGTACAGACATAGGTGGGTCCATGCCGAATTCTTTCAGAGAATGGAGACATGGCAGCTTGCATCACATTGTTGATTACGGGTTGGGGTTGGACTTCAGGCTGTGGAGTTGGCTGGCGGTGATTTACAATGTCTCTGTATTTCTTTTTTATTCTGAGTGCATGCTTTTACTTGTGATGGATGTGAAATGCAGCATTTGTAGCCAACTTGTCTCTTTTGTGTTGTGTACAGCGCCGTATCTGATGCAGCCTGAATGCTGGGTCACTGTGATACCAGGTTTGAATACTTCACTTTAGTTTTTCCCTGTAGTCCTGGTCACATGCATACCTCGGGGTCATGCATTTGTTCTGTCGTTTCTGCAAAAATCCAGATCTTTGTTGTATCTGCTTCTATCTTCTGACTTTCTTTTTGTTTTGAACATTAGGATCAGCATGATACCTCTTGACCATGTGTTTTTTCTTTTTTTCTTGAACATGAGGGTGTGCAGAATGACGTTTGACTGATAACAGCTTTTGTTTGCGTTGATGACACTCTTGGGCATATTTCGTTTTCATGGCCTGCACTTTTTTCATCTGAAGTTCTGAACTGGGACGGCAGAAGAAATGTGTAACACCTGCACCTTTTCGTCAGAGATTTGAGCTCCAACAGTTTTTGCTTGTGGTATGCAGAAAGTAGTTTGTGACTTGGTTTCTGGGGCTTCAGCAGTTGTTTCCTCTTGTGGCACAACCGGAGACACCTCTATGTTGCTCTCTGTGATTGGTGCACCAACACTTCTTTCAGGTGATGGTACAGTTGTAGCTGTCTGTGAGATATTCACATCAGCTGGCTGTCCAGGGCGTTCAGTGGAATGGTTGTCAGACACAAAAGAAACGGGTACAAACTCGTAGGTGGCATAGCCACCGCGGTATGTAAACAGCTTCTTCAGGTGGTTGGTCATGTCACTCAGGTGACTGAATGCCAGCATAAGTGCATTTCCACCAGGGCAGGGAAAACCAGCTGCACTTCTTGAGTGAGAATCAAAGAGTCCATACCGCCCCGATCTGTCGCAGAACACTGCAATGCACTCTGGAGTTACAATGAGTAGAGCGTGGCTGACCTGGGTTGACAGACACTGAAGTTGTTGCCAACTTCATCATACCAACAGGGTGGTCTTTTTGAGCCATCAGGACTCCACACCTCACAACGGACGGGCACACATCGTAGAGATTTGTGTCTGTTAGGACTTGCTTTGGCATTTCCTCTACTGTCAGGGAATTGTCCTCGAAGTTTCCGTCCAACTGAAGCTGGGTTTTGATACCGACATAGAGTGAATCTCCCTGTTCTAGCACTCTGTCCAGGTAGGTTGTGTTGAACTGTGAGCTCTCGTGGTAGGCCAGAAATGTGAGAGCCATACAGGTGCACTGGCGATTTCTTGAGAATGTGTCATACCTCAGATCACCTTGAGAGTGAGTTGCTCTGAAACTCCTTCCTCATCGTCGCTGCTTTGCAAAATGGCTGCGAGCGCATCTTTCAAACTGTATCTTGTCGCCGTTGTTCACCATCTCCTCTGCACTGAATGACAGCTGTCCGTCTCTTTGAGGTGGTGGGTAGGTCCTGAGAGATTTTGTGACTGTCCATTGGTTAGTTTCTCACAAAATGGTAACAGACACATGAATCCACCAATTACGCACGGTGAGAGGCAGAGGCCCTGTCTGCTCTGCCTTCCAGTCGGCTGTGTGAGTCAAGTGCGATCTTGCTATAAAAATGACCCAGAAACGGAGATTCTACAGAATCCAGCGATGTCTGAACCATATTTCTGCACTATATTATTACGGAGAAATTAACAGAAACACAGAGTAAACATTGCGTGACGCGGCGCCACGTGATGTGACTTCAGTGGGTTAATATATGATAAAAAAAATAATAATTCAGAACAGGATTAGAATGTATTTATATTTTAAATATAACTAAATGTTGTTTCTAGAGCAGCAATAGTAATGTTTACAATAGAAAAGTCACCATATAAACTCAATAATCTCACTGGAAACAAATCTGTAATGTCAATCAAATTAATCATATTCCTGAAGTTGATAAAGAAGAACACAGACAGTTAAGCCCAGGACAGACAGGCTGCTTGAGCAAGACACGCGTGGCAGCTGCGTTACCTGTTGTTTTTGACTTCGGCGTCCATGTTAACAGGTTAGAAAAGCCACACAGCCCGTCTCACGTTCTGCTCAACTGCGTGTCAGCCCTTCTAGAGATTCGAGGTCTCTCCTATTTTTAATGCGAGCCGCATGGCGGCTGCGTACGTCGCGTGGCGGCTGCGTGATTCACGCGGCGGGTGTTCACAACAGCTGCGTGTCTGCTGCGTTTCTGCTGCTGCAGCTGCTTCCGTCAGCCCTTTCTTTCTACATAGAGTTTGCCTTTCATAATGGCCATTTCATTTAATTGGTGTGAATCCATTCTAACTTTAAAATGTTCCACATCTTTCATATATTCTTGCTTGCATTCAACTTTTAAAATCCCATTTCAACTTTTTAAACTATTCAACCTTGTTTGAAGCTTGGTAAAAATGCCTTTCTCACATTTTTATATGAGTGTGTATTGGATGGAATGTTAAGAGCTAGAGGGGAACAGCCAACTGTCAGAGTGGATATTGATGTAATTAATATCATTAATGACTCCCATGACCGATAACTTGCTTCACTGCATGACAAAATTCATAAGGATCTATCTGAAAAAGTTGCCATGTCTCTTTAAAAACTTACAATGCGAAATAAACAGACGGGAATTTCCGAGTGTCCGTGAACGCGTCAACCTTTGAATGCAGTTGGATGAGATACAGAGCTGATTGAGATGAGCTAATTAGTGCACTTTGACACTCACACACACACACAGACTCTATTTACTTTATTTCAATGAGCCAGCATGCTCTTTATCTCCTCTCTCATCTACTCACTCCTTTCTTCATCTCCTCACTCCTCTCTTCATCTCGTCTCTCGTCTTTTTCATGTCCTTTCCTCTTCTTCATCTCATCTCTTCACCTGCTTTATCATCTTTTTCATGTCTTCTCATCAACATGCTGCATAAGAAGTGCTTACTTTCTACTAAAATGTGATTGAGGCACACACTGCCTGGGGAATTTATATTTCACTTGACTGACTAAAGAGAGAAAATGTATTTTTGAGTATGTATAATAATATATATGAGATTCTGTTACTTAAAGTGACAACTGAGCATCATATTTGAAAGTAAAACAACCAGTTCCTACCTGTTTTAGGGTCTTGACCCTCATGGGGTAGGGTTGTCTCTGTCCCACATGTTGCTTCTGGACTGGGCTGAGCTAAATGTGACAGAGGAAGGATTTTTTTTAAAATGGCATAAAAACCTAAAAATTCAGTCAAGCATCTCACTGTGGTAGCCTATAATGTAAATTGAAAATAATTTAGTATATATATAGTAAGTACATTTGCATTTAAAGTGGCAATCTGGAAGATTTTCATTTAACTAAATGTCTGTTAAGTCACTATCTATCTCCAAATGATTATCACAATGGTGATTGAGCCTATGGCCTACTGATGAAAGTATGGCAATATTTATATATTTGCAGTATTATTATTATTATTATGAAATGGGTGTGTGTGGTGACATTCCTGGGAAAAAAAGTCAGTTTTTCTTCATTGTATACCCACAAAATGGAATTATGCACACAATTCTGAAAACTTGAAACTCATGTACATAGAAATATAATTTTTCAAGTCAAGTCAATTACGACACCCTCTGTCCTTTACAGTGTGGCAAAAAACCTTTTAACAGGGAAAAAAGAAAAAATAGAAGAAACCTCAGGAAGAGCAACAGAGGAGGGATCCCCCTTCCAGGATGGACAGACTTTCAATAGATAATTTTCTATGTTCATATTCTAAATCATCCATGACTGAAATCGTAAAGTGGAAATTGAAGAATTGGAGATAGATAGTGACTTAACAGATAATGAAAATCTTCCAGTTTGCCCCTTTAAAGAGTTTAAAGTCTAATTCTGAAATTGAGTGTGGTACTAGTAAACCAACTGTAGTCACACATCCCACACATCCCCTGGATTGAGGTCCTTTATCTCAAATCCCCTTGACGGTGGCTCTAGCAGCCTTTCCCCTTCTTCCTCCAGGTGGCTGTGTATGGTGATTGGCGCACAGAAATAAATGCACGTGTTTTTTCGGCTCAGCATTGTTTTTGCGCCAAATTTACTTATTCCATAGTCTTTGATGAAATAAGTGTTTCCTTTTTTAGTCTGGGTCTCAAACACATGAATGGAGGAAGGGAAATAACTCTGGATTCGGCTGTTAGTTCATTTTACAACTTTTAGGACCTAATGATTTAAATAAGGGCTATTCAAGTATTTCGAAGGGGGAAGTTGATTCACCTAAAAAAAAAATGATCCTCTGAGTTATAGATGTCTCTTTCCCAATGTAAGTCTATGGGAAAAAGTCTTTTTGGGCCCAATGACATCACGTGATGGACACGGAAGTTGTAGTACCGCCGTATGGCCACTACAATGACCGGCGCTCTTCCTGGGGGCTTGGCGCAGCATCGTCGGGTCTCCCGCCCCGGCCCTCCTCCCTCATCTGGGAGGCACTACAGGATTCTCCGTTCTGGGACCAGCAGGCTCAGGAACACCTTGTTGAACTCTGCACCACAGTGATATCACCCCCCATCCCCCCCCCCCCAAATACCTCCCTACACAACCACTGACTGGAAATTTGCACAAATTTGAACTATGTTCTGCCATGCATTTATTATATAAAAAAAGATGACTAACCTTCAACAGGAGATATCTCTTAAAAGCAAGCCACCACAGCACTGTGGATGATCTTGGTATCAGTGGTACTGTGTAAGCACATACACACGTGAAAAGAGAAGTTAATAACAAACAGTATGTGTGGCTTATTTGCTCTACCGCTTATTTGTTGACTCTGCCTTTCCTCCTGTGCAGCCCTCAGCTCACATTCCCATCGAGCCGGGGCTCATCCTGTGCTGCGCTGAGACCGGGCCAAAGGAGCCTTGCCCAGGTCCTCTTTTCCACAGTAGTCTGAACATTTACTGATCCCTGGGCAGATCGCAGGGTGAGCGGTTCATGCACCATACATGCTGTAAAGGGGGAGGATACATTCTGGAGATGGCTGAAGGCTTCCTGTAAGGTATGACAGAGGATGAAGCAGAGTTCAGAAAGAGGAGATAGGCCTCTCCAAAAAAAAAAAAAAAAAAAGTCCCACATTGAAGTGTTTTCTCTACAAACCTCTGAGACATTTGAGATAAGTTTTCACCCCAAGATGCATCACAATGTCTTCCCTGTGCTTCCCCCTCCTCGGCCCAGCGAGCAGTGGCTACACACAGGGAACTCCACGACCTGAGGAGATGGTGGGTGGTGAACAGTGGAGGCAAAGTAATGCGCAGGAAAAGCATCCCCAGAATCCTTTGGCTGCTGCCAAAGTTAACATACACCAGGGGATTCGGTATCAAAGTTTCCAATATTTGGCTCCACAAACACAATAGCCACTACGAAAACACAAGCCGAGGAGTTCCCTGCTGGCTATTCAAATAGAAAACGTTTAATTATGAACATTTGGGAAATCAAACTGCTATGCCTGAGTACTTTGCACCGGGCTCCCTCCCATGCTTGAAAGCATAGCTCCGTCTTTCACCAACATCGAAACTCCACTCAGTTTCACCATTGTCATCCCGCTCCATAGGGCACTGTTTCCTCATTTCAACTTCATTTATGTAGTTCAGATGAAGGAGAGCCTGTTGGGAGAGCCGTAGCGTATAACTGAGGGAGAAAAAAAGGACAGTTGGAATGACATTATTTGTCATTTTTTGATATTTGATCCTTTATGTAAAGGAAAAGTATGTTTTATCTTTCTCAACATCCACAAGGCTTCTGATTGCCACCGCCTGAGGCTGGCTCAGCTAATCAGTAATGGCTGAATGCTGATGTGGAATATTAAGGAAAGTTGCTGTGCATTCAGTCGGTAGGGAAAACATCACATAGGCTACTATGTCAATAAAAGTCTGTGATATTCCTGTGGATGTTTGCCAGTTTGTTGAGCCATATTTGAGTTGTTAAGGTGTTCAATCGATCACGTCTTCTAACTCACATAACATGCAGTCTGACATCTCTAACGAGCTCTACATTCTCAGCCTGCGTCTGATAAATCCGTCCGTCATTCCCTCTCTGCCAGGTGTTCGGTGTAACTGCTGTTCCTTTGTACTGACACTTAATGTATACACTGTATTAATCACTAATTTGGCAACACGCAGTGACAAAATTAATCATATTGGTTGTTGTGGAAAAAAAGAAGGGCTTGCGTATTGTTCGGCATCCCTGTAACGATTTCAGACAAAGCTAATAAATCATTAAGGTACATTTGGAATGTTTAGAGCCTATTTTATTTACATTGGTATCCAAAAACATAACAATGGATATATGTAAGGATTTTGGAATTAAGTTGTTCAATAACTCTGCTTCATTATTCTTTAGACAGAGTCTGTCTGTGTGCATGTTCTCCAGCAGGTCAAGGCTGAGTGTGTAAATTGCACCTTATATAGAATTTATACCATACAGAACCAAGGTCATTTGGCAACACTTGCCACAGGTACATCAAAAAGAATCCCTCCAATCATCTGGGTAAAAAAAAACATGTTGTCCACTATATGATAAAAACATTTTTAACTCATTTCCCAGGTTACGACCCTTATTATAATCCAAACTAAGAAATGACTTATTACAGTTATATAGAATATTAGAATAATACTACTTTCCACCATTGTATATCTTAATACACAATAACACATTTATATTTTTTGTGTTAAACAAAAGTGTAGATATGGAAATCCCTGATAGTTGAGGAGTCATTTAGAATGCTAGAGATGTTTTTGTATTTATTTGTTTTCGTAAATACAATTTACTTTTGTCATTTCAAACCAAGCCAGTCAACCCTGCACGTCATAATCAGTGGACAGCTTCCGTAACGCAACTTCCGCTTGATTTCTTCCTCTCCGCGGACGGCCAGGAGCTCCCGCACCTCGAAATCTCGCCACATATCCATAATAAAACTGTTAATTGTTCTCTTCCAGTGTAACGTACAGTAGCTGATAACATTCCTGCTGCCCTCGCTCTGTTTGTTTATGAGCCACGGCGACCTATGACAATTGCGTCACGACTTTGCGCCCTAAATTCCAACCAATGAAATGATTTGTCCCGCCCGTTGTTAGCGACCCTGGTTCAACCCTGGTTGAGTCCTCGGTGCGAAAGGGGTATTTGTGATGCTTTCAGCATTGAAGAATGACATTTGAAAATATTAACTCCAGATAATCAATAGACCTCTCTGTGAACAAACGTCCCTGGAACTACTTTCTAAAGAAAAATGTGTCACTGTGAAAGCGATTGTATTTTTTAATCGCAGGTTCAAAGGTTCTTCACTTTGAGGGCAGCTGTTTAGAAAACAGTCTGAACTCAAGGTCCTTTTAGTAGGTGTTCTGGAGCTTTTGATCATATTACATGATCTTCCTCAGCCGATAGAGTTGCTCAGTTTTCATGGAATTGGAAATGTTCACATTTTCTTCTGAGCACAATGTGCTAAGAACTTGTCCACATTGGATTAAAGCTGAAGTAGGCGAGAATGGAGCAAATATGATTAAAAAAAGTTATTTTTATAAAAATCATTTGCCTCTGTGTCCTCCGGTGCTCCTAACGGCATCTGCAAGATTTCACATACCGGAGGAAAACAAGCAGTCAGAGCTGATCTGAGGTCTGCTGTCTAGCTGCCGTCTATGAGAGTCGGCTGTCGATCACTCGCAAACTCCGACCAAACGGTCAAACTAGGCAGCGCTGATCAAATATGAATCAATATTTTGTTACGTTAATGCCTGTTTCTCTCCTCAAATGTTTTCAGAATCATCGTGTAGTGCACGGTTTAGCTGCAGCCATGTTGAGATAAGGTTGAGATGGCTTGAAGGAACGCCAAGTTCTGGTCACATGACCGGAGCACAGCCAATAGGAACGCTCTCTCTCTGAAATGACCTGTGATTGGTCAAAGTCTCTCTCTTATTATGGAATTTTTGCCCAATGATGCCAAAAAAAACTGCCTACTGAAGCTTTAAAAGCTCATGAGGTTCAAAGTTCTTTTTTCTTTTTATCTTTTCTTGTTTTGAGGCTCACAAACTAATATCCATTCGACTCCATTCTAGACCGAAGAGACACAAGTTTCAGACAATAAAACCAAAACTATCTCGCAAGGCTATATAGTACCAATGTTAATAGAATGTAATATTGTTATGTAATTTGGGTGAACTGATGCTGAATTAAATTGATGTAGCAACTGTCCATTGGACAGAACTATCTTTATCAAATCATTAAGTCTTATATGCAGTTAAACCTAAGCACAATCTGTCCTGTTTAAACAGCTACAGCTCTCCAATGTGTGATTGCCATTCATCTATCTTTCATCTTCTTTCATCTTAAGCTCCTACCATCCTTCCTTACACCTTCCTCTGTTTTGCTACAGCATATGTGCTTATGTCCGGGGGTGGCCGTGTCGTCCTGCCATCCAAACAGCTCTTGCATAGCAGCCACAGGTGGCTTTTGCTGCCCTGCAGCTCCCAATCCGCATCGGCCAAACACAACAGCAGTCAGGCCCAAGAGGCCCATGTCAAATAGCTTCTTTAGTGAGTGCACCGAGGTCTGACGGATCATTTTCTTCTTTTCATCTGAAGCTCTTGGTGTTGGGAAGTTGACTGCTGAGTCCTACACAAGCACATTCCCCTCTCCTGCAGCTGAACGGCTCATTGTCATGTTGATATGTGGATGCAGGGACGGTTATCCATGAAAAAGCCTGAATATAACAGAAACGGTTCAGATCAGTCATGAAACCTGCTCCTAAACGATCAAAGAGGTCAAAGGTGAAGTTGTTACTGACCCCTTCCATAATTACTGGTACCCACTCATGGAACAAACCGTGTTACATTTGTTACACTAGTGCACTATAGCACGTTCAGAACATGTCTGTTCATAAAAGTGAGATGTGTCGAGTTTAAATTTGAATTTGAAGATTTCATTATACAGAAAAAAGTAGTGGACAAACACTTGTACCATGTAGTATAACAATACTGAAGAACACTCATTATCACAGAAGTAAAAAACAAAAGAAGAATTTGTTTACTCGCCCCAAAAGACCTGAGGCGGCGGAGAAAGTCAATTCTTTGTTTTGTCTTTTTACAGACAATTTCAATGTGGTCTTTCCAAGATAACAGATGGTCTATCATTACACCCAAATATTTATATGAAAATACCTGCTTGATTTTTTCGTTATGAATAACAATAGGAACTTGAGTCAGATGGTGACCCAAATACAATTTCTTCCGTTTTCTTTGTGTTAATCTTGAGAGCATTACTGTCGCTCCACTCAACCATTTTGTCCACGCCATGTTGGTGCAGCCCAGGGTTGTCCGAGTTACTTAACAGAGATATTAGAACTGTATCATCAGAATACTTTAGAATGTATTGATTTGGTGTATTTGTACGGCAGTCATCGGTATAGAAGGTGAAAAGCATAGCTGAACTTACGCAACATTGGTCGTGGTGGCAGTGGAAAGGGTTTTGTTCACTTTTACAATCTGAACTCTGTTAGTAAGAAAAGAGGCATACCAACTAATCAAATAGGGATTCAGTTCCCACTGGACCATTTTTGACACCAAGATGTCTGACTGTATTGTGTTGAAGGCTGAAGAAAAATCTAGAAAGAGGGCTCTTGCATAGGTTTTTGATTTGTCTAAATGTTTCGTAATAATATGAACCAGAGCAACAGCATCTTCTGTACCACAACCCTGCTTATAGGCAAGTTGATATGGATCGAGTTTGTCTTTTGTTGTACCGACAAGATACTGCAGCAGAATTCTCTGCACAGTGAGGGGCACCGCTCCTTCTTTTTCTTGGATATTCTCACCTTCTCTCACCTTCTCTCCATAACTGACATATATTGTAAAACCCAGCTGGATGCAGCGATACAGTGGAAGTTTTCTGGATGTGTCTATAGTGTTTCTGTCAAAGGAAAGAAATCCATAACTGAAGTAGAAATAGTTTTGTCAGGTTGGGGAAACGCGCATACTGTACACTCCTGGATTCCACCCAACATTACCCTGATGGTATGGAGCAGTGTACGAGGACTCGACAGTAGAATTTTCCATCACTTTTATACGTTCACTACTGTGTTCCTGCACTGTATTGTTCTGGGTTGACTTGATCTGTACTTGTTGACTTGTAGCCTGATCAAACAGCTCATTTTGTGTGTCATGTGAATATATCTCCATCTTTAGACTTTGATCAGCCCCCACCCTCAGTCCCACCCACCACTGGGCCAAACCTAGCTATTCACTCTGTCCACGGCGTCCTACGAATTGCAGTCGGCAATGTGCTGAGCTCTTTTCATGTCCTACTGTAAACACAGGGCAGCTCCGACTCAAGAGCATGAAAGGAAACTGAGGAGGAGATAAATGGATCAGAGTGACTGAGCACCCAGATTTGAGCTGGATAACAGGATTTGTACCTGATATTCACTTTAAGCCTTTTTCAAATACCTCAAAACATTTGCGTGTTGTGTTTTCAGCTTAAGGCCTTGGCAGGTGTGTAACATGACTCCAGTTTCATGGAACTAGAGTGTCCAAAAATCTCAATTGACTGACTGCTATACAGTAATCGACAGCCTTTTATATAGCCTTGGATACCATGTTCCAAGATGGCACCCCATTTATTCCAATAAAAGTTGCTCATTTGGCGCATACACCGCTGAAAAGTCCAGGCTATCTCTGATTTTTACATTAGAGGAAGCACACTAGAGACCTCTTTTGGCTGACTTCCTGCGTACTCCTCAGAAATAATTGCACAAAATTGATTTACTGATACAACTATTTGAGATCATTGTTTTAAAAATAAGATAACAGTTTTAAGGAGACGCATTAAAGTAGCCTAACTCCCAAAGTTACATTTATAGCATTTTGATCACGTATCATTTACCCACAATACTCTTCAATTTAAAAAGGTCACAAATTGACAAGCTGTTAGTTCTATCAGTTGGTTAAGTTAGCTACGCCACAGTTCCTCAGTAGGCAGAAATATTTTGGCATCATTGGGCAAAAATTCCATAATAACCTTTCAGCATATTGTAATTCAAGTGTTCTGAGAGAAAAATAGACTTCTGCACCTCCTCATGGCTCTGTTTTCAGGCTTTAGAAAATGTAGCCCGTGACGGGAGACTTTGACCAATCACAGGTCATTTCAGAGAGAGAGAGTGTTCCCATCGGCTGTGCTCCGGCCGGTGGGCGGTGCTTGGTATTTCCTCAACTGATCTCAACATGGCTGCCAGGTCCCAAACTTTCTCATTTTACAACTAAACAGTACACTACAAGATGATTCTGAAAACATTTGAGGAGAGAAATACGCATTACAGTAACAAAATATTGATTCATATTTGATCAGCGCTGCCTAGTTTGACCGTTTGACCGAATTTCACGAGTGATTGACAGCTGCTGAGAGACGGCAGACTCCAGATCAGCTCTGATTGGTTGTTTTCCTCCGGTCTGTGAAATCCTGCAGATTGAGATTGAGCCGGAGAGAGGCTACTCGAGGCTGCTGCTGCAGCGGGGAGGATACAGCCAGCGGGGACCCTTCAGAACCTGAGCTGTCGAGAGCAAACATTGACTGGTGGAGCCTTTGCTCAAATTGCCCTCCGATGCCAACAGAAACAGAATTTTTCTGCTGTAATGCCTGGGCAGTTTTTGTTGGATGCTGTCGCCGACGACAACCCAGAGAGCGCAAGCCATGTGTGTGTGTTACTATGCACGAAAGTTTTCCTCCTCACTGAGACAGAGGTGTGCTGGAGACCTTCTCCAGCATCCTGAAGATAAGTTAATATCTATATCTAATATTTATTAATTAATATATAGGACGCCCACTGTAAATAGTTGATTCATATTGAATTTGCTTGAATTTCATACTTCAGAAAAGTGAATGTTATGATTTAGAAAAATTAAATTTATAATTCAGAAACACAAATGAATTGTTTTTCTATTTGTAATGCACTAAAAAAGAGTTATGTATCGGAATGCAGTAAGTAACTGAGAACCGCCTCACGCTGAGAATGTTATGTAAAAAATTATATTTGGTAAACATGTTCATTGGTAATAAAATTTGTCATTTGATTGATGCTTTTTTTCTTTTTTTTCCAGCACAACAGAGAATTTTAAGGGATTTCAGTTAGGGTGCTTTCACATTAGGGACGCGGGCCCGGATCCGAGTACACTTGTCCCCAAAGTCCAGTTCGATTGATTAGTGTGAACGCTTCGTACCGTACTCGGGCACGGTTCGTCGATCCGATCCGTGCCCGAGTCCACTTGAAAAGGTGGTCTGGAGTATGGATCATGTGTACTCGGGTACGGTTCGCATCAGGTGTGAAAGCCAACCGTAGTGGACTGCTAGTTAACACGAGTAACGTTAGCAGTCAGCGAGTAGTTGTGAAAGGGCAGGCCTTATCTTAATGCGGCCGGTCTCCTCCGACATCTGTATACACATAAAACTGTTTCATATCTATGTCTTTATATGCTCGCAGCATGCACTGATCTCATCCTCTGAACTGCACGGCCGTGGGTGATAAAGCAGGAAGGCAGGCGAGAGGTTCATTAAAATATAAACAATAGTAGGCGATGGGGTCGGGCGATATTATTTTATTTAGCTTTAATGGTCTACCGCTGAAGAACGAGAGCTGCTCAGCGGGAGGAAACAGAGTGTAGAGCGGCATATTTTCAGATCAAACTCGGTGAAATCAGAGTTTATCTTGACCAAAGCAGAGTTGGTGATTGTTGGAAAGAGTAACGACGACGGTTTGTGACTTTTATTTTGTTTCTGTCCAGTTTGAATGAAGTGTTTTACGATGCTCCGCCACTAATAACAGCTGATCTCAACATAAACAAATACACATGGATGATGTACAAGTGTACTCGGGTACGGAACAGCTTTACTAATGTGAAAGCTGAACGGAGAGGGGGGGCAAACGTACTTGGGGCACGGTACGGATCAATCGTACCTAATATGAAAACACCCTAAATGTACCTGTAGAAACCTGTAATGGCCCTCAAACCTAAATTCTATGTTCTATTCTTTTCTATGAATTTGATGTTAGAAGATAGATCAATATTGTTTATGGATAGATTATTTCTATCCACCCTTACTCATTAATCACTATATTACCATTGGAGAGACACTATTGCCTATTATGGTCTTGGACTGATTTGCTCTGGACTCGGTCTTGACTTGGTCTCGACTGCCTTTGGACTTGGACTTGACTTGGACTCGACTGGACCTGGTCTTGAACTTGATTTGGACTCGATTAAGTCGGACTTTACTACGGCCCTGGAGAGATCAGCTTTCTCTGTCAATATAGCAGCACTGGGGAATTTATTTCTTCAGTGGACTACAATTACCATCAGCACTGATTGGACCTTCACATAAATGGTGGTGAATCTTCCCTTCAATTTTTAATGGTGCCAGCTGATACAGTGGTTAGTCTTAGTAGTTACTATGAACACACAAACCTCGTGATAGATGCACAAATAGCTGGTGCAACCAAGTCCTGGAGAAGTGAGACGTAGTTGGGATGGTGAGGAATGAGGTGGTATCTTGGCACAGAAACTGTTATTGCAAGTCTGCAGGTGTTTGGTAATTGGATTAATGCAGGAGCAAAAAGAGGAATGTCTTTCCTTCCCAAAGGACAGACAAGATTGTTTCATACGAGTGGGCGAGGGAATCATGACGACAAGCTTTATCTTCCCCGCACAGCACCTCCCGTAACTCCATGAGAGTTTTTGTTTCTCCAAATGTGACAGTAAAAAAGAAAAGCCCCCAGCCTGGTGCTGCGCTCACCCTCCAGAGTAGGAGTTTATCTAAAAGCAGAAGCATAACAAAGAACAGCGTGGATGAAGGATGACGATAGATAAAGGGCCTCCTCAAGGTTTGATCCCTCTCCAAGAGCAACTTGGGTGACTTTAGCCAAACAACCCCTTCATGTTCTTGTATGTTCCTTGCTCCTTCCACCCAGAGTGTCTGGATGAATCCAGCACTTTGTGGGGCTCTAGACAAAACAATTGTCATGGTGATGTTATAAAAGGCAGCATGGTAGTGTATCCCATGGTAATGTTGGCTTAGTTAGGTTGGAGAATGTCCAGGTTGTTGAGATAAGAGAGGCCAGAAGTGTTGTTTTATACAGACTAATCTACTGTTGGTTTCAAAGGAACGGACATTTTGGAAAGGTTGTGTGTGTACTCTGCAAAATCTTTCATTTCTTAAACGTCATATATACAAGAAACCCAGCTTGTGTACTTGGGGTAGGGAATTAAAGAAACCTGGTCAAACCTGTCAGTGGTCTATCTGAGTGGGTCAACCGAAGTTAGCTGACCCTCCTTCATCAGATGCTGGTTGGCTTTAGTGACGGGGCTTCTATTAAGGGATGGAAAATATATCTATCATATAATGGTTTAAATTTACTTTAACCAACTCCCCAAAAAGAGAAGAGACAAAACAGAGATTGAGAAAGAGAGAAATAGAAAGCATGGATGTACAGACAAAGGTAAGGGCGTTCGTATGGACGCCTTCCTGTATGAAAGGGGTTAAAGACCTCAGATAGGGTAACAGAAGCATGGTAGGATGAAAGGAAAGATGGTCCATGGAGTGATGAAGTGGATGCCAGACTCAGCTGCCCACCTAATGACTAAGTCTGGTTTACTTCTGCATTGTGTGGTCCACTTAACATGTTCATTAGTGCCACCCAGGCACCATCAAGTATTATATTTCAGTCAGGACCACTTTAGTCAAAGAAAAACTTTATTTCCATTTGCAGTAATATATATACAGTATATATATATTTGGCGGTATGGCTCTGTTCTGGGATCTCCCTGCCCGTCATCCACATGCCTACGTGGAAGCATTAAGGGCAAGGAGAGCACACCTCCTTGCCTTTCCATGTGCATACATGGAAAGCCAAAGGCAGGGAGAGCAGCAGCAAAGACCCCCCTGGGTGCAGAACAGAGCCGGCATCAATGACAACAGAAATTACATTGATTAAGTCAGACGCGGCATTAAAAGGAGGTGGTGGAGTGGAGGCGGTGCGGAGGTTGCAAGCAGCTCGTAGGTAGGCTGAACCAGCTTAAATAAGGCGCCCTGTATGAGATTTGCCAATGAATGCAAAAAGGGGAATCAGCTGATGCATCAGCTGATCCATCAGCTTGATTGGGTCATGAGTAACTGAGAACTACATTTTTCCTTTGTGGGGTTTGATTGGTACAAAAAATACTTACATAATAATTATTGTCAGACTTTGACTGTGCAGCTTTAACTGCTTCACTCACTGTTTATGTTCCACCTGGCTCATGTGGCTCCTACATGCTAACTTGAGACTATTATTAACCGAGTGTTATTTCATTTCTTCAAGTATAACATTTATCAAACTAACATTTATGTTGGAAACGGACCATATATGTTCCGAAGTGTCAGCTTCAGTTTCAGCCTTTTGTTTTGATTAATCAAGTGTTCATTCCTCAACGGAATCATTTCGGACATTTGAGACAAAGCAAATATACCCTGTCTTTGATTGGACAATAAGCGTAGTTCCAGAGAATCACTTACAAATACTTTCAAAAAAATTCTGCTGTGATAACTTCAGCAAGTTCAATCATCTCACTTTCACGGACACTGCATCTGTGTATCTTCTGTTCATTCCATAACTGCTTTGAGATTTTATCAAATAAATTAACAACAAGAGTAATAACAAAATATTAAAAGTTGTTCCAGCCGTTCATGATAAAGGCGCAATTTGCCAGTGGCAATTGTAGACACATTTCAGGGGTGCTCAAGCACATTCAAAGAGCTTTATATAAACAGGTTTAATATCCAGTATTCTTTATTATGTGAAGATGTTACACACTCCGGTACAGTAGGTGGCGGCATGCATCTTTAACGTTGGTAGTCCGCCAGTAAATCTAAATGAGAGAAAGAAGTAGGTCGTGAATTTCATGATGACGCAGATTAAGAACACGAGTAAGTTGAAACATTAGCAAATTAAATTGCTGAAAGTTCTGACTGAGAACATTGGGTCAGATCGGTCGTTATTACCATAGATATATACAGGTAGGTTATAATGGGATAACATTAAATGGGAAAAGTTTATCTACAGGAGAATAAATATTTGAAAGTGTAGCGCCTCTGATACTCAACCCATGGGAATAATACATACGCCAACATCTATCTAGGTTCCTTAAATAACTCAGGAGAGTTATTATAGAGTTGAACAGTTGACAATTTTTATTGCATCACAGCAATTAAAGCTGAAGTAGACGAGACTGGAGCATTGGAGGCGTGGAGAGGATGTCGCGTTGCTCTGCCTCTATCTATCTGGCGTGGAGAGGAAGTCGTGTTGCTCGGCCTCTATCTATCTGGCGTGGAGAGGAAGTCGTGTTGCTTGGGCTCTATCTGTTTGGCGTGGAGAGGAGGTTGTGTTGCTCTGGCTCTATCTGTTTGGCGATGCCGGGAAGCTGCTTGACATCCTCCTGGATCCACCTTCTCACATATGTTCACATTATATGTATTATTTTTGGTCATATGAATTGTCTATGTTGTATTTTCATTATGTTGTTACTCTGTACACATGACATCTATTGCACGTCTGTCCATCCTGGAAGGGTGATCCCTCCTCTGTTGCTCTTCCTGAGGTTTCTTCCATTTTTTTCCCTGTTAAAAGGTTTTTTTTTTGGTTAAGTTTTTCCTTATCCGATGAGAGGGTCGTACTGTAAAGGACAGAGGGTGTCGTATCCTGTACAGATTGTAAAGCCCACCGAGGCAAATTTGTGATTTTGGACTATACAAATAAAATTGACTCGACTTGTAATACATTATTGTTCATAAGAAATGGAGTCTCTCCTGATTGAACTCCTATTATCACCTTAATGGTTCTGATTTGGTTAAGTTCAGGCAACTTAAGCTATCTGTTAAATGTGCAAACCACCTTGACATTGCTGAGCCTGATATGCTCCACACACAGAGAGAGATGCAGCCTGGTTTGCAATCAGTCATGAGACAGGAATGGACAGTACAAATCCATTCCCTGTGGCACAAATATGTTAATGGGATCAGTATTCCTGGAGCAAACAAATTTGTACGTGCCGTTCAACCACCTATAAACACAAACGTGTTTATTACAGCTCTGAATGTCCACACTGTAAGCCTGCCATCATCACACTGCCTTCCTGATTTCCTTCTCAAGAACTCTGTCTTTTGTGTGTCTTTGTAGTCTTGATGCAATGACCTGCATCAGCGTGGAGAACCTTCTGACAGTCTGTCCTCACAGACATCCGTAGTGGTGCACTTAGTTGTACACACAAAAAGTGGCAGAGGTAATTGTTTGGAAAAAGTGACCTTGAGAGAGAAGTTTAAATACCACCTACAACTCCACACAGCTGGCCAGTCACTGCAGATTTCGGTTCAACAAGAAGTTCGAACATTGTAGATTGTATCACACATTTTCCTTTAAAGCTGGTGTATTCAGATTCACCACGCTTGAACCACTGGTCTTCACACATTGCCATGCTGTAGTATGACTACTCAGTGTTTTAAAATATTACCCATCAGTCATGTACACAGACATTTTAAATGGGATGGTTGACTGAGAGTTGAGTGCCTTTTCATAACAATAAAGCTCCATGAGTGTGTGGTGGTGACAGAGGAACCTCTAGTGGGAACAAACAGGGAACAATGATCATTCATCGGCCAGCATAGTCACTCCTAATCCCCTCTGATCCTCCAATTCCTGCACTGTCTGTGGTCAGGTCAGTTCTTCAGGAATACTTTAGCAAATGATCAGGAATCTGCTCCAGTCAACACTTCCACAACCCCCTAATGTTAGACATGACTACCGACCACCGGGTGAAGTTCCTACCTTAACTGTATCTTGTTATACCCCCGCGACGACGTAGTCGGGGGTATATAGCGCTCCGCATGTCCGTCCTTCCGTCCATTTCGTTTCCAGAGAAGAACTTGGAAACCATTTAACTTAGGAACTTCAAACTTGGTATGATGGTTGACAATGTGGTCTAGTTGTGCCTTTTGGGGGTCAGAAGTCCAGGGTGCCCATTAGTTAATTAGCTAATGCCCATTAATTCCATTAGTTCCAAAAGGGCAAAACCTTTGGCCCTACTTTAGTAGGGGTCAAGCAGTGAGCGGGGGTATGTCAGCCATGCTCACTTTTGCCTTGTAATATATTGTTTTAACAATGTGAATGTGAACTATTTGAAGTGTTTTACTACTGTCTTGGTGTACTACTGTAATCTCTTGTTGGCTATGTATTGTTTTAAGCTGAATGCAGCACAGCCCAAGCAAAATTTCCCCTTGGGAAAATAAAACGAGCGAAAATAAAAAAAAAAATAAACGTATATCTCATCTCATCTCATCTCATCTCATCTTATGTGTTTATAGCAAATTGTTATCTTTAAACAGAGCTGTCTCTTTAAGTGGTGATGGTGAATTTCATAATGGTCATTGTCATGTTTCATTGTTTTAACACCACTCTATATCATGGTCTTACATTGAACTAAGAGGTCTGTTGAGAGCTACTGGTTGGTGGGCGCACCCTTGCAGATGATTTAAGCAGCCAGCTATAAATATCAGCCCTGATTAGCCTGAACATTCCTGCAACATGCCAGTCCATCCAGCTCTCCTGGTAGTCTGAAACAACACTGTAATTATCTGGAAGGCTCATAGTTACTGCTATAATTTATAGACAAGCACTTACACGGTTCAGATGTAATGTCAGGATTAAACACTATGGCATTCAGAGAGATTACTCTGAGCTGATTCACAGGGAATACTCACAAACCCTAACCTCTTCAACCCTGCCGGACTCACTTGCGGGTCTATTATTGCAAACTCATGCTGCACGGCCAAACATTGTTTAAACCCAGAGGACTTCCAAAAGCATGTGGTCGAGGTCTTATTTCCAGCCCTATCACCAGACAAGGACATACTGAAGGTATTGGGTGAATTTTCCAATATTACATTCAGTGCTTATACAGCATGGTTATGGTGCTGAAAGGGAAAGATTGAGGTAAGGCAAACATAAATTGCAGGTCTGTGACAGGAGGTGATCACAAGTCTCCTGCACGAAAGTTTAACATGCTACATGTCAATCCATCACCCCGACCTCCACATCCTTACTCTGAGGAAACGTCCAGTATGGACTTTACTCCTAGGTATGCTGGGCTGCATTTCTCTCTCATCCTCTGGTGGTATCTCCCACCCCCCAAACTGCTATGGTTCCCCTGAGCCTAGAGATACAGAACGGCCCGAAGATGCTGTAATTGCCGCTCACCTGGAACTTAAAAATCAAAAGTTTTCAAAGTTGCAAAATACTATATGTCAGGCTGACTTTTTGGGAAATGTATATAAACACTACACTTCTATTTGATATATTCAGCAATGAATCCATGGCATCTTTGAATATGGTTTAAATATTTATATTTATATAGCAGCCCAACTAGTAGGAGGTATTTTATGTCTCATTAAATATACAGTGTAATATAATGATTTCTTTTGCCCCCTTGTAATATTCAAGGCTAGATGTGGGGTCCACTGGCTGGCTGTCTACAGTGATTAATGGTGAAGTTTGTCTCTGACTGACAGCAGAGAATATATTCCTTTCCCCAGCTGCTGCTGGATGATTGGGGTTTGCTGACATTGTGGTTTGCTGTGTGGCTTGGATGAAGGGCTGATTACATGTGTAATGAAGACTGGAGAAAGCCCTAAAACACCCACAGAGCCTTCCTGGGTTGACCACAGAGAATCTGCACGTGTGTGTGTGTGGGTCTGTCTGTGATTCATTGAAAAGTAATCAAAGCCATATACAGTATATTTCTGAATTTTTGTTGAGGATATTTATGGTCCCCAGAGGATGAATCCTAAATTTTCAGTTGGCAACCTGACCTTTTCTAGCATCAGTGGTTACACGTCTACTGCCATGGAAAGAACTGCCATTAAATGACCTTAAATGGTAACTTGGGTATTATTCAACCTCGACCCTATGTTCCCATGTTTTTGTGTCTAAGTAAATAATGGGGACAACACTTTCTGAAATTGGTCCAGTATTGAGGGAACTGGCAGCCGCGGAATGAGCTGCGAGGGCAGTGAGCAGCGTTAATGTGACGTTACGTCCACTCCGGCTCAGATTGTTATTAGAAGTGTCTGAGAACATTATGGAAAGGACCCGACAGAGAAATAAAACCTCTTCTTTACCTTCCGCTTGATCCGGTCTGTTTGTTATTGTGTCCAAGGAGGAGTCTCGTTGGGACATACTGGGCAGCGACAGGTCCCACTTTTTACAGCATTCTAGGGTCACAGCACCAACAGTCTCCCGAGCTCCGCAGCCTTGCTACAGCTGAATCACACTCCTCTTCCTGTTGCCCCCCCCCTCTCTCCTCATCCACATTGTCATCCTTGAGCGAGACTCTTTCCATAATGTCAGACACTTATAATAACAATCACAGCCTGTCATGGCAAAAAACAGCACTGTTAATGGATGTAAATTGACGGTGAGTGCTTGTCCCAATAGGATCACATTGAAGCCTGTGAACACAAAAACATGGGAAAATAGGGTCCAGGTTGAACAATACCAAAGTTACCCTTTAAGTTTCATAAATGGTGGCGAGTGTGGTCATCGTATCAATCATTTTATCCAGTTTTTGCAGGGTTCTAAAATGGTTTTGTGTTTGCCTCGCCTGTGTAACCTAGGATGCCTTGCATGCAGCCTTACATCAGCTCAACTGTTTTGGGATCCTCACTGAACACATTCAGTCATTTTGGACTTTTGTCTTATAGTAGTTTGAGCTTTTGGACAGAGCATCATGTTGTTCTTTGTAAGAATCCAGTGTTTCAGCCAAACCTCTGTCTCAGCAGTAGAAAAACAAGGGGAAACTGTACAGATGTGTCCAGTGAACACTGCTGATTAGATTTCTGGAGTATGACGGAGGACCAGAGCTGCTGTTTTGGGATCTAATAAGGAGAGGAGTGGCCTTGGATAAGCCTGAATCTGTATTTAACTTGATTGTTGGCCATCTGTGCCTAATGTGAAAAATATTTAACGGAGACTTTGGAGACACGGTGAGAGAAATAATTAATTGCTTGTGAAAACAGGGACTTGCCAAGGACCATATAACAAGAGCCCCTGCTAAATGAAGCATCATAATGTAGGAATGTCCAACATGAACCCTATCGGACTGAAGCTCTTAGCCTGCATCAGGCTCATAAACAAAATCATATACATACCGTATATGTATATGATGATTCTAATTAAGTTTTAAGTTAAGTTGCACACTGGAGAAAATGTATGTGCTTGTGCACATACATTTGTGTCCCACAAACTGTGAAATAAGACGACCCAGTCAGTTTTGTGTGAGCTGCCTCGATCAGAAAACGTGAATCAACAAACCGTTCAGATTTTCACAGAAGACTAATTGCTATGTCACAGTAGGAAAAGCACAGGTGTAAATAAAGATGACTGAATTCCATTTAACTGCTTTGATTTCAGGATCCGAGTATTGTGCATTGTGCTGACTCACTATCAGTCTCACTGGGACACTTGAATAGAACAGAGCTATTGTTAGTGTTAGTAGTTACACCTGTGCTTTTCCCACTATGACAAGTCAAAATGTGTGTTGTGTAAAAGGCCTATTTGGCTCCCCTTCCTATGTCACATGCAGCCTCATTAGAATATACCGCCCACAGCTGGAGAACTACCTTTGCAAAGGTGCACCATATTTTTTCTCTCAAGCCAATCAGAGCAGACTGGGCTTTTTGGGGAGGGGGGTCTTAAAGAGACAGGCAGTAAAACAGAGACACCCTCAGACAGAGGGTGAATACAGGTGTATTCAGACAGACATGTGTTTTTTGAATATTAAAGGTCCCATATTATGCTAATTTTCAGTTTCATTCTTGTATTTTATGTTTTGACTAAAACATGTTTACATGCTGTAATTAAAAAAAAAAAAACCTTTATTTTCCTCATACCGTCTGCCTGAATATACCTGTATTTACCCTCTGTCTGAAACACTCCGTTTTAGCACATTTGAACGGAATGCAACGGAATTGCGTTGCTAGGAAACAGATTCGGGTCCATGTTTACTTCATGTCAGTTGATATCATTCACATACACTGCAACAGGAACTGGGACACATTTAGAATGTTTACGTTTAAAACTATAAAATGGTCTAAATATAGTAGATTTGTGACATCACAAATGGACAGAAATTCTGACAGCTTGTTTCAAAGGCACAGTTTCTGAATACGGGCTGTGTGTATTTCTCCATGGATTGAGCATTTTGATACTTTCACAGTATTTATATATCACTTAAACCTGCTTTATAATAAAAAAGATGAGAAAATCTCACTTTTTACAATATGGGACCTTTAAAGCATGTAAACATGTTCTCATACTTAGAAGTACGGACAAATTTCATAAACAGATAGTCTGCCCTTCTGAAATAGTATAATTAACAAACTTAATGCTAAATGTATATTCTGTTCACCATATCATCTCATCATCATGCCTTGCCTTGAGATCAACCTCTGTTGCACCCGGCAGTGTAACATCACCTACTGTAATATTATACACTATAATATATCTCCTACCTACTGTAATATTATACACTATAATATATCTCCATGATTCTCACATCTCCTTGACCACCTCCTATATTAGTCATGGACTGCTTTGCTTTAGAAAGACAATTTTTAGCATCTAACGTCATGTAGCGTAAGCCACGTCTACTATTAATACTATTAATATTTTATATTTGTTTAGGACATTTGCTAAACAAAGTGGTCCTCTAATACCAATGCTGACACTGCTAAATTGTGTGTTTTTGTCTGCTGGGTACTAACAGCAGAAAGCTCCTCAGTGTGAGGTCTTCTATTTACTCTTTGGAAACATTTTTGCAGATTAAACCTGCTCACAAACGAAGCAGAACAGGTAGCTTTTTATGGCAATTTTCGGAGGGTCGATTATGCTAACAATCAAATCTCATATTTTTGACATATTTATATACAAATATTGAAACAATAATAACAAAACATAATAACTAAGTAGGACACAATTAAATAATATTGAAAACCTAATAAATAAATACATGAGCACACAAAAAATAAAATAATAATGATAAATTATTACATTAAATGTAATATCAAGTAATTGGATACATCATTTCATTCTAGATACATAATATACAATGTTTCTATTTGAGAGGTTTAACACATCTTAGTAAGACCTAATAACTGTACACCCTTTGTTGTGTACTTCTCCCATGTTTCACATCTTTCCCCAAAAACATGGACTTGATTCTTGATTCTCATAGTTATTTCTCCATTGCGTATATTTCATTTAGCAGATCTTTCCATTTACAATTCATTAAGTCATCAACCTTAAACCAGTTCCTTGTTATTTGCTTAATTATAGAAACTCTTATCATTAAGAACAGATGCAAAATCTCTTTTTTGAATCTCATCTGGTATTTTCCCTAGTAATAAAATTCCTGGGTTTTTGGTTAAACTTATATTAAAAAATGTTTGAGATTTCTCTAATAGCCTTTCCCCAAAAAACACTGATTATTTTACATGACCAGAATATATGTCAGTGTGTTGCCATCTCCTCGCCACATTTTCTCCAACATCTTGGCGTTACATTTTCTTTATTACCTCCGCCAAGGCCGAAGGCCTAGGAAGGAGATTATGTTTTCTCCGGCGTTGGTTTGTTGGTTTGTCCATTAGCAGGATTACTCCAAAAATTGGCGATGGATTTCAATTAATTTTTTTGGAGGGGTGGGGTGTGGCACAATGAACATTCCATTAGATTTTGGTGGCAATCCGGATCATGATCCGGATTCAGGAATATTTTTAAGAATTCCGATCAGCCTGAGCATTAAGACCACAGGGTATAACACATGCAAAGTATAACTGATGACGCGTGACCCTGCCTCCTTCTGAGAGCAGAGAGATACGTGTGTGGATGTGTGAGCTGCTGGCCGTCCGCGGTGAGAAAGAAAAAAGCAGTAGATGACGGGATGAGAGACAACGTAATGTAACGTTATACAGACATAACAAGGCTGCTGAATGAGAGAGTCATCCGCCGATACGTTACACGGAAACACACCGTGTTAATAATAAGCCGACCACCTCACGGTACCGCCAGCTGTGAGCTGTGATCTGTTTTTAAAGTCGGAGGTCTGCGCTCTCCGAGTGCAATTCTAGTATTTACGTTGAATTTGTGGTGTCTTAAAGTAGTGGATAATGATCTTCCACGCATATTCCTTCCAGTATCTTTAACTTGTCGTTATATATATATAATTGCATATTTGCTCCCATTGCTCTGGTAGTATACAACATTGTATTTCATTTTCCCATTTATTTTTAAGATTAGCGCTTATTTGAGTGTCATAGTATCTCGTACCTCCTCATGAACAGGTGCCATTTATCAGGCTGAAACTAGCAATTTACAAGTTTGTGCAGTTAACAGAGTTTGGTGGATCCGACTTGGAATACTCACAAAACAAAAATAAAAAAAATGTATGAGACAATACGTTGTACAGAAAATGTTGATGGTACTTTGTCTCAACAGGAACAGCAGCTTCAGTTCCTGTGCAGGCATTCACACAGCAAGGACATGTTTTTCTGTTTCTCTATAGCAGGTGTCATCAACAATTTATTGGTTTAATAAGGACTGGAGCTGGAAGTCAGGTGTTGGGTGTTGGTGACAATAAGAAGGAATGTTTTACATGAAGGAATCCTTCACAGCTTCTGGCTGCCAATTTTCAAACAATGCTTATTTGTCACAGAGATGCTTCTGGAAAACACCTTTCATTCTTTTTGGCACATTTTGGGATCACTTTCAGTTGCCAGAGTTGGACAATATGGCTTTTGTCTGACTTTCTCTGTTTCTTCATCTCCCAGATACAGACGGGAGATAAGACACAGCCAGAGGACAGATACACACTGAGGTATGGTGCATGTATGTCAGAGAGTCATACATGAGAGGTAATTCCAGCAGAGGCAGCTGTCAATCACTCGCTGTGAAAATTATTTGTCGACCAAATAAAAAGGGCTTTAGTAACTGAACCACATGGATAGAAATTCTTTACCGGAGTATTACAAAGACTGTGATGATTAAACACTATCATAATGTAAGTTGTAACGTGTGTTACCATACTACATTTTTCATCTTTAAATAGAAAGAACTCTGTCATGTCCATGGTCGAAGACATCTGAGCCCGCTATCCAGCTTATTGTACATTGTTAATTTTCTTTGGAACAATGAGACATAGAGATAGGCTGAGCAGAATCCAGCTCGTATGGTTTGGCAAAAGGTCATTTGAAAAGGAATCTGAGAGAGTAGTAATGAGGAAGTCATACAGTTACAGTAAAACAGTAGATAAGAAAACTTGGGTGAAGGAAGTAGCTGTGCAGTATCTTCTTCAAGATACAGCTACTTCCTTTACTCTCTGTACCAAAACAACACTCCCCTTTCCATCTAATACAGTTTAATAACATTTCTCTGTTCGAGGCCTCACACAGTAAAAACTATGGCATTTATTAAAGGTCACATATCGTTCTTATTTTCAGGTTCATACTTGTATTTTGTGTTTCTACTAGAACATGTTTACATGCTGTAATGTTCAAAAAAACTTTTTTACTTCCTCATACTGTCAGCCTGAATATACCTGTATTCACCCTCTGTCTGAAATGCTCCGTTTTAGTGCATTTCAACGGAATTGCGTTGCTAGGCAACAGCTTGGGTCCATGTTTACTTCCTGTCAGCTGATGTTATTCACATCCACTGCAACAGGAAATAAACTGGGACACATTTAGAATGTTTATGTTTAAAACCGTGCAATAGTCTAAATATTGTATATTTGTGACATCACAAATGGACACGGCTTGTTTCAAACGCACAATTTCTGAATACGGGCTGTGCGTATTTCTCCGTATATTGAGCGTTTTGATAGTTTAACAGTATTTATATAGCACTTAAACCTGCTTTATAATATAAAAGACATGAAAATCTCACTTTTTACAATATGGAACCTTTAAGTGTTGTGCAGATCATATACATTAAAACTTTTTAGAGTGTATGAACTTTTTTTTGTTTTTAATCACCACCATGAAATCTTTTGCATATAATACGCAACTTAATAAAATACCCCATTTCATTCACAATCTAGTCTGACAAATTACAATATCTCAACTTTAGTTAATCATAAAATAAGATGAGAAAGAACATTCTTTTGATTATGTTACTATAAAATGTGGAGGAAGGTGTGGCAGAACTACCATGTTACAAATAATACAAATAGGCTGAGATATTTATCCAAATCACATTGAGGTAAACTTTTCCATTTTTATGAATAAATTGAAATATGATATATATAAACAACAGTATGATAAACCATATGTGGATGGAAATCATTTTGCAGAACTTCATACTGTGTGTGTTCATCCATGCTGAGTGTGTTTGCAGAGATGACTATCCCGACTGTGCAGCAGCTCTCCCGTTGTACCTGGGAGGACCCAACATGTTCAGTCGTGCATGTATCTGTAAGAATAAGAAGCTGGATGAAAAACAGGTTCTGAACACTGCGACACTGTTAGCGAACACATACAGGTGTTTTGTTATTTTAAGACTTAACATCGACCAACTCCCCAAATTCCTGCCTCAAACTCTCTCACTATAAATGCGTGTGTGTCCCCTGTCAGACATTTGCACGTTTGCAGGCAGCACATTTTCCCTCATTGAGAGAGAGCCTGCTGCAGGAGATGATGTCTGCATGACCCTGCAGCCCGGCAGAGTGCAGTCGCTCCTCCACAGATCTGATGCTATACTGATCAATGCAGGCCAGAGGGGCCATGCTGAATGAGTAAAATACATTATACTGACACTTATAATAATAATAATGCATCAGGTCCTGATGTTGAGCTGCGAGACATTTTTAAATCCTTGACTGAAATAAAAGAAATTAGAAACACAATTATTACAAACCAGAGTTCTGCAATCTGCATTTTATTCACGTGTACCAGTTTGAACAGTGAAATGTACTCACTTTGGTATTTGGTTCCTTTCAGAGTGTTACTTATATATATTTCAATGCATCAGAAAGTTGGGAAGACAGAAATAAGAACAGATAATAATCACATTTTATGAGTTTAGGGTTACGATTCAGTCTTAATTTGCAAAGTAAATTAATTCCTGATGTGAATGTCAGAAATGTGAGTAAAAACAAATATTCTCCTTTAAAATATGTATTAAAAAAAATGAAAACATTCCAAAATGGAAATACATGAAGAAGGTACTAGTAATGTTTGTCCTAACAGTACTTACAGTTCTTGAGTAACTGTACTAGGTACTTCCCTCCTATAGTGTTATACACACAGGACATACAGAGACAGAGCTGTAGCAGCTCCGTCTCTTTGGGAAATATGTCCTTATTCAACCCGATATCCCGCCAAAGCATGTAATTGACCCGTCAGTCCACCAGAAGTTATCGTGGCAGTGTCGCATCTTCCCTCGCCGAGGTGTGAATATTATATATGTATATGAAAGTGCAGTACCAGCAGGGGGCAACAAAACCACTTTCTTAGGTTTAGGCAACTAAAGCAGGTTAGGTTAGGTTAGGTTTAGGAAAAACCTCATGTTGGTCTTAAAATAAGTTCATAAACTAAGTACAATACATACGGAAACAATGTAACATAAGTACAGAAAACACATCGCAAACGTAGCTTACAAAACACAACACCGGTGTCCTGGTTGAAATTCCTGTGTTTGTTGGACCCATAAAGCCCCCTTCTGCCCGTTGCCAGCAACCGGGCCGCATAATTGGACCATTCCATACCTTTATGTCCAGTGGCAACATTCGGTGCCAATGCAGGAAGTAGTGTCCTTTATGTAGTGAAGCTGAAAGTAAGGCTGTCGAGGTCGGGGTGATGGATGGACTTGTAGCATGTTTAACTTTCATGCAGGAGACTGCAGATCCAACACGTTCTCATCCCAACTCGTCACATACCGCTCAAAACCCCTACAGTTAGGTTTAGGAAAGAACTACATGGTTGGGTTTAAAACTATTACGTTTGTACAGTGATCTGTACATACATCTAACAGACACTCAAAGCTTCATTTGAAAATCTCAATAGAAGCTTTGAATGCAAAAAATAATATTCGTTTCAGCCCCAGTGGCTTGGTGCGAGCCGCTCTGTTTGTTTCAGCGCACGCAAAGAACGGACAGCCAGCAGACTGTGAGGAGATATTCGCTGAATTTGACAAAAAGTGTGTTATTGTATTAGAATCACAGACTCCACCTTTAAAGGTCCCATATTGTGAAAAGTGAGATTTTCATGTCTTTATATTATAAAGCAGGTTTAAGTGCTATATAAATACTGTTAAACTATCAAAACGCTCAATATACGGAGAAACACACACAGCCCGTATTCAGAAGCTGTGCGTTTGAAACAAGCCGTTAGGATATCTGTCTATTTGTGATGTCACAAATATACAATATTTAGACCATTACACGGTTTTAAATGTAAACATTCTAAATGTGTCCCGGTTTATTTCCTGTTGCAGTGTATGTAAATAACATCAGCTGACAGGAAGTAAACATGGACCCAAACTGTTGCCTAGCAACGCAATTCTGTTGAAATGCACTAAAACAGAGTGTTTCAGACAGAGGTTAAATACAGGTATATTCAAGCAGACAGTATGAGGGAAAAAAGGGATTTGTGAACATTACAGCATGTAAAGATGTTCTAGTAGAAACACAAAATACAAGTATGAACCTGAAAATGAGCATGATATGGGACCTTTAAATGGCTTATTGTGGAAGATAATGAAATGTTTTTTTGTTGTTTAGTGAATACTTGTTGCTAATGACAACAGAAAAAATTATCTACAGAACACTTCATAACGGCAGTGGTAGACGACCTTGTGCAGCTCAAAATGCAGGTTCAAAATGCACACATTCTTTACCTTTCCCCAGAAAAATAGAGGTCAGATACATCTCCCTCATTATTCTGTTTGTGAGGATTATTACGACGCCTCAGCATCACAAGCAAGTGCATTCAGGTCTGAGCTGACACTCCCATCAAATGAAATTCAGGTCTTGGCAGTTACCTCAGGGAGCCGTGACCTTAATATCTGCAAATACGGCTTGAACGGGCACACTCGGAGCATGTTTTGTTGCTAACGCTAATGCTAATATAGCTTTGTAGTCTTTACATTTACCTTTACTCTATCATGAAATATTTATATATATATATTTTGACCATCAGCATCATACTACAACCTCCTCCTATGAGTCATTTTTTCATATCTGCAGCTATTTTGTATATGCTTGTATAAACAATAACAGTGCGTCAGCCGCGTGAAGTATTTGCCTGCAGGGTGGTTCGGCCTCCCTAACAGACAGACAGCACAAAACTCCTTTGTTTCATCTGAAGAACAGAAGTTGTATTGTGGTTAAGCTGTTTCGCTGCGATGGAATGTACCGTTGAGAGAAGCCAATTGAAAACCCACACACACACACACCTGTTTTGACTGCAGATAGCATCTCTGGTGTCATAATGACGGCTGCTAATTTATTTGGTTGCACAGAGATGAGGATTTATGATTTATTGATGGCATTAAAAATGTTCCCACTGATTTACAGAACAGACAGAAGGTGTCTGTTTAATATTTACACAAAAGCTTTTTGAGAAACTCACTTTTTGTATCTAGTCTTGCATGTTGTTGCCTCACTAGCCACCTAACCTAGCTTTAAGGATGGCGAGAGTCCAACACCTTCTCGTCCCAACTCGTCATTCCTATGTTGTGAAGTAAACAAAAACACTTAAAGGTCTCATATTATGCTCATTTCCAGGTTCATAGATGTATTTTAATGTTGCACTAGAACATGTTTACATGCTGCAATGTTCAAAAAACCCTTTATTCTTCTCATACTGTCAGCCTGAATATACCAGCTCAGAGGCTCTGTTTGACAGAAGCTGATTCACAGCCTGTCTCCTCCCACTCTGCTCTGATTGGTCAGCGTTTCTGTCAATCAAACGTCCTCAACAATACAGAGTCACTATCTCCCCTCCTCTCCCCTCCCCGGAGCAGAGAGCTACCTGTAGCTCTGAGTGTAGCTCTGAGAGGGCAGAAGTGTTTATTAAACTACTTTAAAGTTTATAAACCAGAAGCTTCACCCAGCGCAAGTTCCCGGAGGAATCTGATCAGAAATCGGCGACATATGATGAACATCTGCGGTCCAGATTCCAGGTTTTCGTGACGGTTTCTCTCAGGTAAATAATGCTATTTATAGCTCTGTTAGTTAGCTCAGTGTTTACATTCTGCATC
>CAKAKR010057122.1:0-52251 GCA_916700685.1 Adelosebastes latens | reverse complement strand
TTTGTCTGTTTCTGAGAGCAGAGCCTCAAATAAATCAGTTACAAAACCTTTTGACACTGATGTGTAAAATGTAACTCAAAGTCACCTGAATAAACAAGGAAACTTCTGCATGTTGCTGGCTGTAAAAATTCTACTTTTAAATAAAAAGACATTACAGAGATATATTTTGTATATTGTATATTGGTAGAATTTCAATTTTTTTATTCTTATTTTATTCCAACGTTTTTATCTATTCTTTGTTATTATACTGCTTACTTGCACCAACAAAACCAAAGCAAATTCCTAGTGTATACCTCTTACACCTGGCAATAAACACGATTCTGATTCTGATTGAAACACAGATAACCTATTGATTTACTCTTTGACATTCTACATGTGTTGCTATTACATTATAAAGTATATATGTTACATAACAGTAATAATAAACTTTAGTTGTATAGCACCTTTAATGCAAGAAATGCAGCTCAAACTGCTTAACAATTAAGACATTAAATGCAGTGAGTGCTTCACATGAAAATTAACATAATGAACATAACTAGCCCTGCCTCTAACGTGCATTTGTAAACAAAGCATTCAGTGATGCATACTGGTTTATTCTTTAGGTTTTTAATGTGACATTGTAACATAAAAAAAGGAATAAACAGGTAATAATAATTTTTTTTACAATTATAATCCAGTAATATTTATTATTCTAAAACAACGATTAATTGATTAGTTGTCAACTATTAAATTAATCGCCAACTATTTTGAAAATTGTTTAATTGGTTTCAGTCATTTTCTAAGGAAAAAAAAAACTACAATCGTCAACTATATCCGAATTGGTTCGAGTATTTTGTTAAGACTTTTTTCTGACTTTTTTCTGACTTTTTATGGACCAAACAACTTTTATTTATTTATTTATTTAACCAGAGGCCTGTGGGAATAAACAGGTAATAATTATTTTTTTTTTTACAATTTGTAAAATACATAAAGATTACTGGCAAATGTTGATTTTGTCTGTTTCTGAGAGCAGAGCCTCAAATAAATCAGTTACAAAACCTTTTGACACTGATGTGTAAAATGTAACTCAAAGTCACCTGAATAAACAAGAAAACTAAAATGGGCCTTAGCTACACCAGTTTCTCAAAGTTAAGAACCAGCCAAGTGTGTAGAGAGAGCAGTCCTGGCTTTTACTGACCTTTGCCCCCAAGGAGACACAGACAAACACAGACTCTAAAACATGCTGCAATAGCTTTATCTTACATTTCATTAAGAAACAAACATTTTTATTTATACTTTTTAATATTTTTTTTAGGGATGCACCGATACTGATATCAGATATCTGGCCGATACTGACTCAAATAGCTGGATCGGATATCGGTGACAATGTGGCTGATTTAGTCAATTCAATTTTATGTTTATATACTATATACTGTACATTATATACTGGAATTTTAATTCCTGTTTAAGTTTTGACCAACCATTAAAAAGGTTTAAACCTGAATTGTAATTCCTGTTAATTTTGAAGATTTTTTTCACCAACTTGCTGGTGTACGATTTATTATTCTAATAATTATTAACAATTCACTAAATTTATATTTATGTGTTTACTTGGTGCATTTTGCATTTTTAACAAAGTGCGGAAAGCAATGTTTAAGTCAATGAAACTTCTGCACGTTGCTGGCTGACAAATTATACTTTTAAATGAAAGACATTACAGAGCTTATTTGAAACACAGATATTGATTTACTCTTTGACATTCTACATGTCTTGGCTATTACATTATAAAGTATATATGTTACATAATAGTGTTAATAAACGTTATTTGCATAGCACATTGCATGCAAGAAATGCAGCTCAAAGTGCTTAACAATTAAGACATTACATGCACTGAGTGCTTCACATGAAAATAAACATAAATACATATCAAAAACATTAAGATGGAAAATAAAACCAGAAAAAAAACACATTATAAAAGATAAAAGCAGTGACCTAAACAATCTGATTAATAGCAAACTGTGGGTTCCTCACTGTCATAAAATAAAAACAAATTAAAATAGAATAAACATGTATAAAATACAATAATATAAGTTACAGTGCAGTCTAAGAAATTAATAATTATTTGATTTAATTGAAAGCAGCGGCAAACAGTATTTTTAAAGCGTAAAATACATTTTAAAAAGGGCAGTATACAAAAATTAATTTCAGGCCTGAGCTAATTAAAGTGAAGAGATACGTTTTCAGCTTTGTTTAAATATTAAAATATTAGTAATCATACTAGAGGACAGTAACATAAAAGGGCAGTTATTGTAGATTATGAGCTGCCAGCAGTCTGGCACATCTTGCACAGCTCCATCAAACAGCAGACACAGTGCTCGACTGAAGTGCTTCTCCTCTGCTCTGTTGTTGTTGAGCTAAATTCAGTTTCTGGGTGGAAGCTTTTCTGTCCAGTGAAACCACAGGTGTCACCCTGCAAAAAAACATCTTTAACCTTATAGTTAGTGGCAGAGACTGGGATGGTGTACAGGAGCTCCTGAGGCGATAAAAGCAGACACAAATTGGGTCAACAGAAAATGCATGGTGTAAAGCTGTGTATATAAATATCTGTCACATGAAGAGAGCTCATAAGACATGCTACTGTACTGGAGTTGCACTACATTTACTGTGGAGTAGCATAACTAAACTCTGTGAGCAACTAACAGAATAAATTACAGACAGCAGGAGATATAGGGTGACACTTTTTTTCACTGTGAGATATTTTTTCTGTATGAGCACATGATGGACTGTAAAAAGTAATTGCATTTATACCCACCCCTTCATGTGCATGCAGCCAGACGGCACTATTTCACAGCCCTCCCACATTATTTTAGTCCTCATCATCAATCATTGACGTGTTTTCAGTATTATTATTAGAAATGATAACTAGTGTGGCCCAGCAGAGGGCATCACTGCACCTGCACAGAGTCTCATTGAACAGAGACGCCTCCTTTCTTTGCCTGAACGCTTCTATTCATGATCTGTATCAATTTTTCCATAATTTAATCTCAATAAAAGAACAATAGTCTACTGTCACTACTCTGAATTTTTATTAAAAATGTGGGTATGCTGCTTTGCTTAAACAAATGAAAAAAAAAAGATGTGCTGTTTTATGATGATGATTAAATAAACACATATTTTTAGATATTCCTAGAATACACACTCAGTATAATGTAAAACAGATGAAAGACACAAGCATAGAGGTATGTGGTGAATTATAATCTGTAAATCAAATCTTCTGTGTGCAGAGGTCGGGCACTGCACAGCTATTTAATTTTAACTCAGATATAGTATTTTTTTCACATTATTGTAATTTGCTTCTATACAGCTTTCATTTTAATGCAGATATATTGTACATATTTTTTATAGTATTTTTTGTATTTTTATTGTAACTTATATTCTATATTTGTGTTTCTTTATTTTTGTACTTTTATTTTATTATATTGTATTGTATTACAGCAACACTGAAAAGACTAAATGGTCATTTTACAATTAAATAAAGACACATATTTGATGCATTATACCCATATAATGGACAAAGCATAAAAAGGGCCTATGGGGATGCTAAAAAGCTATAATGTGCAATAAAAGTAAACACACAACCCAAAAGATGTTACACATGAATTCATTCTATCGAGGTATTTAATGCCTTGATCGATGAATATCTTGACAGAAAAACAAGCTAAATATTTCTGACAACACTTAACGTGAAAAGCATCTTTGTCAGAGTAAACAGCTGCCAAAACACACAAGACCACATTTTCTATCAGTGAATAATGGCCAAGAGCTTCTTTAATAAAACACAATGAGACAAAGTGTGAGCAACCACAAACCAGATGTTACCTCCGTGACATAATTTAAGGTGTTCCCTGCACGTTCAGGCCTCAGTGACGGCCAGCCTAACTGCCTATTTAAGGAAAGCCCCGGCCTTACAACAGAAACAACTGGCTTTCACAACTGATCTGCATCTGCTCAGGACTCTCTCCCCCAATGTTTCCACACTCCAACATACACAGCCTCCTCTAAATGTTTGGGCCCTTTTCTCTAAATAAGGCAGCCTTATCTTAGTTCCTGTCATTTCTGCCTTTTTTCCCAAACATCCCGAGCAGCGTCTGTGGCAGTAGCAGGCTGCAGCCCTGTGCATTCTTTTGCCTTGTATGGAGAAATGGCCTGGCCTGAGATGTCTTTGTATGGGACAGGCCGTCCTCTCCATTGGACGGGGCAGAAAGGGGAGGCACCCACCGCCTGTCTGATTCTTTAAACAAACTTTCCAGTAGGACTGCCTGCTTCCCTTCCCACTGCTGTGTTGGACCCAGACTAAAGGACTTTGAGGGACTTCCAGACATTTCTACCTGAAGCCAAAGGTGAGATAGAAAGCTGATTTTACCCCTGGGGTTGCATATGATGTATACAAGGTGTTAAAAAGCTCCTATTTTATGTGTTTTTAGAAAGGACTGGATGTGTCTGAGTACAGTGGTACAATGCTCAACTGTCAGTGCTGAGAGTGAAGTATAGAGTTACAGTAGATCTTTGATTAAAGCTATTAGATAAGCAACAATAGAGCTTTTTCATCAATGTGAGAAGACACCTGTAGATGATATTCACCTTTGACCTGTGTATATGTTTATAAATGTACGGTATGCGTGTGTGTTTACTTCCATCTCATCACTACGGCAGATTAGACGGAGGAATTTTCTGAATGCAGCTGACCCATTTAGATCACACACACACACAAACACACAGACATACACACCTCTGATGTTGTCTTTTTATAGGCGATGAGAGCTTAACTTCCACTTCACTCTCTTGTTTGTTTTTGGAATTCCTGACCGTTGGCGTTTCACTTGAGTAGTGGTGACCTACACGACCTGGAGTTAGAGGGAGGGATGACAGCCTGACTGTTTGGTCATATCAAAGCGTGTGTGTGTGTGTGTGTGTGTGTGTGTGTGTGTGTGTGTGTGTGTGTGTGTGTCTGTGTTCTCGCTGGGCGAAGGGACAGAGGAGCTTTGTCGTCCCACTGGATGAAAGGGTTCACAGAGGAGCTGTGGTGGACAGAGAACAAATACAATTGAGGCAGCCAAACGCTTACGTCCCAAAAACTAGTTGTTCTCAGCCTCTTGGTGAATCTTTGTTGATTTCATCTGTTGCTACGGCACCTTGAAAATGTAAATTGTGAAATAATCCCATTAGTGAAAGAATCTATCTTATTGATATAGCTTGAAACAGAGTTAAACAGCAATCAGCCTCTCTCAGCAGACAGACAGTACCCTACTGTACTGTATCAGTGGAGCCAAACAAGAATGAGATAGTGGAATTCCTCTGTTCCCTGCAACCTTAAAATCGGAGCTAGTACGCTGTTTTGTTTCCAGCTTCCTCTGCGACTGTTAGATGGAGAATGGAAGGGCGTTGGGCCAACAGCACACACCTTCCAGATTTCTTCATTTTTTTTCTTTTTTCTGGCACATGAAGGGACAGAAGCAGCCAAACAGTAGTGAAGTGAAAGGAGTGACTGATCCAACATGTGTCTGCAGAGGGAGAAAGGAAAGAGAGGAACCACTGATGACAAAAACTGTGTGTGTGTGTGTGTGTGTGTGTGTGTGTGTGTGTGTGTGTGTGTGGGATTGAGAGCAAGTTGAGTACAAGAACAGGAATTTCCTTCCTGTAACCTTTTATACTGGGAACCCAAATTCACACAGATCCGTTTCATGTCTTTATGTAAATGCTACTGTAGACAATCAAGATATTCATCAAGATTATAAACTCTGGACAGAACTAGCTGGTCATACTAATTTGCATTGACAATAAAAGTTATAATTCTGCCCTGGTGATACAGAAGCACTCATTTGTATAGCGATCAACAGAGGAAGAATATTCTATATACTCAACAGAGATAAAGAGATAGGCAAAGCTGCTCGACTCTGCCTTCTCTAGCGTTTCTGTGAGCAATCATACAAGCAACAGAGAAAAATGTAGGACTACTCCAGTCCGTAAAATACGATGACAGGCAGTGTCACACAGACTCTTGGAGAGAAATTTAGTGAATATAGGACAGCAAAGAGCTATTTATAAGTGTTGGAGAACACTGCTGTGTAGCCTTTATGTGCTATAAAACACATGGATGTAGAAGTGTATTTCGCTGCAATAAAAAAATAAAATAATGTAATAAAATACAGAAATGTGTTTGCAAATTTTTTGGTAACCAGAAGAATATTTTCCTAAATATATCATACATATTTTTATACTGCATTTTTATCTTATTAGAAGAGAAACAACGTGCTTGATTTCAATTTGTGGTAAATATGTGGTATAGTATATTCCTTTGGTCCTTTATTTATTTTAGATATTGGAAATTAAGAAAAAAAAAAATCAAATTTAAAGTCTCCAAATTGACCTATTACCTCTGCCTGACGAGAATATCTACATGTAGAATATTAACTGAGCCCACTGGAGATCAACATGTTTCTTATTTTTTTATCAAAAACATATCTATTATCTGTCAAGGCTTGTGTTTATTTGAGTGATTTTCCGTTAGCAAAGTCTTTAAATGCTGATATTTGAGAGGAAGTGACTTGTCTTGACATGATTAACACTTTGGGATTGTTCTAGCTTTCCGGTGTAGCACAGTGCATGTGAGGATGAATTTGAGACATCATTTTCCACTAAAGCTGCAACGATTAATCGATTAGTTGTCGACTATTAAATTAATTTTGATTATCGATTAATTGGTTTCAGTAATTTCTTAAGAAAAAAAAGTAACAATTCTCTGATTCCAGCTTCTTAAATGTAAATATTTTCTGATGTGGACAAAACAAGAGGACACGGACGTCATTTTTGGTTATGGGAAACACACTGATCGACATTTTCACCATTTTATAGACCATACAACTAATCAATTAATCGAGAAAATAATCAACAGATCAATCGACAATGAAAATAATCATTAGTTGCAGCCCTGTTTGCCACAAGTCTATTGTCACTGACAACATAATAATAATAATAAAAAAAGCATATACATCCATCTACATCTGTTTAACTTTGAGAGATGTAAGTTTGCTAAATTCATAATTTTCAAGTTGTAAATTAAAGACTGAAATTCAAACGCTGCATGTCAGGAAAGGGAGTGTAATCTCACACTTCACCTGAGTAAATTATGTTATCGTGCCGCCTGCGTACAGTACTCCCATCACCTCAGCGCCTCTCAGGGCATGAAGTCATACCTCATATACTGTATGTGACTAATCAGCCACATTCACCTGCTCCCTGCCTGTCCAGCCTGTCCCTCCGTCCTCTGGGTATAACACAATCACAGAACACACCCACATACACACACATGCACGACAAATCCTCGCAGACCTGAACATGAGTGACAGGTCCAATTCTGGAAGGATCTGACGTTAGCTGCAGTATGCACTGTGGAGACATGTCATTTTCACACCCATCACTGTACCCGACATTTAGGGAGAGTGTGATTCTCTCTCTAGAGGAAGCCAGAGAAAAAAAGAGTCTCCGGCTTGAGGGCAAACCACAGAGAAAATATAAAAGAGCTACATGGATGCAGCGCTCCAGTTTTCAGCAATGTAAAATGCAAAATATGCATCTTCAGTATTCATGTCAAGCTGCCATGTCCCTGATGGTGCAGCATTATTACAATCTAATCCATGAATCATTTGAATGTGCACAGGCCCAGAACCAACCGTCACCATGTCGAGCAAACGTGCAAAGGGAAAGACCACCAAGAAGCGTCCCCAGAGGGCCACCTCCAATGTCTTCGCCATGTTCGACCAGTCTCAGATCCAGGAGTTCAAAGAGGCGTTCAACATGATCGACCAGAACAGAGACGGTTTCATCGACAAGGAGGATCTGCACGACATGTTGGCTTCTCTGGGTACATTGGCATCTAATCACTACACTATATTTTTAAGTGTAAAAGCAGAAATATGCGCACTGCTTTTAAAGGGCCACTCCACCTATTTTACATATGAAGTTTAGTTTGCTCGTCATGAGGAGTACTACTTCGTTTGGGTTCGGAAACTACACATTTATAACAGAAAGTCTTTATTACAAGCTAGGAGTGAGGCATTTGAAAGACGTGGGCATTTATCAGGGTTGTAAGGAAAGACGATATAGAGCTGCATTATGGGAAATGTAGGATCAGGTGTTATTGGAGCCGAAAGTCAGGATATTTGATCCTGTTTCTATCTTTCAATGTCTCTCCCAAGTTTCCCAGCTTTGTGGAAGTGCAAATGCTACATCGCTAGAGTATGCCTTTAATTTCCCTTGAATTTGTATATAAAAAAATATATAAAAAATGTCCAGCCCGTTCTCATTCCCAGAGCGTCAAATCCTTTGGCTTTGTAACGGCTGTCAGCATTTGGACACAAGGCACCCTTAACGCCGGGTGTTCCATTAACTATAATGTAAAACCATCCGCAGTAACAGTAAACGCTCCGAGAAAGTGCGCCGGGAGTGTGGTGACGTAGTTTAAAGAGCAAAAAGCCACACACATGGTGGGTGGGAGGGGAGGTGGATGGGCCCAACAAACACAAGGCTTTCCTGTGTGTTAAGTTTCACTTTCACGTTACAATCAGCTGTTCGTTCATGTCCTGTCTTCACAACGTTCAGAGTCATTTTCACTGTACAAACGTAGTAATTTTAAGCCCAACCATGTAGTTCTTCCTAAACCTAATTGTAGGGGTTTTGTTGCCTAATCCTAAAGTGACACCAAGGGTAACTATAGTGTTTTTTTTTTTTAAAGATTACTTTTTGCCTCTATTGAGAGACAGTGATAGTTATGAAAGGGGGAGAGTGAGGGGAGGACATGCAGCAAAGGGCCGCAGGTCAGATTCAAACCCCAGGCCGCTGCAGTAAGGATTCAGCCTTGGTACACGGGGTACCTGCTCTACCAGGTGAGCTACTGGGGCACCCAACTATAGAGGTTTTGATGGCAAAAATAAAGCATGACAAAGCAAAGTCTGTGACGAGTTGGGATGTGTTGGTGCGTCTGGAAGGTTCAAAACTGCTGGATTGTATTCTCAATGAGTTAATTCATCCGCAGGTAAAAACCCCTCTGACGAATACCTGGAGGGGATGATGAGTGAAGCACCGGGGCCCATCAACTTCACCATGTTCCTCACCATGTTTGGAGAGAGGCTCAACGGGACGGACCCCGAGGACGTCATACGCAACGCCTTCGCTTGTTTTGATGAGGAGGGATCTGGTGAGTCAAGTATATACAGAATAGAGTATACACAGATCAGGGCACTTTCACTAGACAGTGTTTGGAACTTAAAGGGGAACTATTATGCTTTTGTGCTTTTCCCCTTTCCTTTAGAGTGTTATATAGTTTTTTTGTGTATGTAAAAGGTCTGTAAAGTGACAAGGTCCACACCAAAGAGTTACTCTCCCCCATAGAAACACTGCTCCTAAACCGCCTGAAATGCCTTGCTTTAAGTCCTGCCTTTTCTTCCTAACGTGGTGATGTCACCAAGAAACATATTTGCATAATTGCTAGTTTAGCACTCTTTCAAAAAAAGCTATTTAGAGCAGAGCTGGAGCAGAATCCAAAAAGTTTGGTTCGGTTGACCAATCAGAGCAGACTGGACTTTTCGGGAGGGAGTGGGCGGGACAGGAGCTCAAACAGAGCGTTTCAGACAGAGGGTGAAGAGAGGTGAAGCACAGCCGGTATGAGAAAAGTAAAGCGTTTTTTTAACATTAAAGCATGTTAACATTTTCTAGTAGAAACCCCAAATACAAGTATGCACCTGAAAATAAGCATAATAGGTCCCCTTTAATGGGTGTTATCTGTGTCCAAGGTGTGATCCACGAGGACCATCTGAGGGAGCTGCTGACCACCATGGGCGATCGCTTCACAGATGAAGAGGTGGACGAGTTGTTCCGCGAGGCGCCCATTGACAAGAAGGGCAACTTCAACTACGCAGAGTTCACCCGCATCCTCAAACACGGTGCCAAAGACAAGGACGACGAGTAGAATGAGAGAGACACCGACGGGGCGGGGCCCCCCGCACACACACACTGCACCGCAAATCAATCCCTAGTTCCTACCTTTATGGACCTCGCAGAGAAATTGAAAGAAAAATGTATCAGTCTTTTATAAAATTGTTTTACAGTTATTTAGATTTAAATATGAAAGGTAGGAGCTTGAGATTCATTTGAGATCCACAGAAATATTTTTGCAATACACCCAAATTTCATCATCATTGAAGGTTGCCATGAAGAGAGGTGTATTTGCAGTCTACTGCGGCTTCAGCCACTTTGACTGCTGGTTGGACGTTTGAGATGCATCAAACATCATGTACGTGTGTGCGGAGGTGTTTTTGGACTGTAAGATTCACATACCAGCAATGTTTACCTCTTCTTCCTGCCAATTAGCTACCGCACCTGCACAAGCACTGCAACAAGTCTCCATATCTGCCATATTTGTATCCTGTATGTAAGAAATGGATTAAGGAAATTTGATCGTTTTGTTTTTATTAAAAGTGGTGAGTACTTGCGCTTGATGAACTGTTAGCAGAGCTTTTAGTGTAAACTCGTCCTCCCATCAGCTGGTTGTGTGTATTTGTTGAAGGATCAGGTATGTTTTTAGTGTTGTTGAAGGAATTCAGGCTTGAATTGTTGCTAAAGTAATAAAGTAAAGTTTATTCATGCCAATGAGCGCAAAAACAGTGTAGATGTGTGTGTGGGGTGTTTTTGTACCATGTCTCCTACTTACTTCACCCGCTTACATCATCATCAGTGTTTTTGTTTTAGCTCTTTGTCCTATCAGTATACTGTACTTTACCTAACACCATTTTCCAAAGGACTCTGTAGTTTGAGCTTTATACATGAGGACGAATGCACCAACGTGGATATTTTTTCTTCTTTTAAAAAGGACCAGTGTGTAACAATTAGGGGATAATGTACAGCGAGCCGGTCATTGTTGCGAAATAAACCCCTTCAAGGGGATGCAAGACCCCCGAAGCGTCGGCATCGCCCTGTCATGGTTTCTTTCACAACAATGACCGGCTCGCTGTACATTATCCCTTACATAACGTTTTTATTCTATGTAACTTTCATTCACTGTCGCTCTATATATTACATCACCTGCTTCACGTCACTCGTACTACGTCACTCGCTGCGGCTGTCCGCAGACTTAAAAAAGTATTTGTGATAAAAGACAAACATAACCCCCGACAAAATATGTTTCCTTCCAAACCTTATTGAGAATGCAGTTTAGTTGTATGGGAACTTAAGACATGGCTGCCTACACGCTTGGCACACGAGAGAAGTTTCAGCTGGGTGCACTCTGCAACCTCACCGCTAGATGCCACCAAGTCCTACACACTGCACCTTTAATGTTAACTAAATGTTCACAACTGCAAGTAGTGATGAACTGAAACAAAACTAATTTATCAATTTGAAAAAATAAAACAAAATGTTTGGAAGTACTGTGCAGAATTTGTAGTAAATTGGCTAAAACATGCAATAGCATTATTATGGGCCTTTTTCACAGCACATATTTTGACTTGTCGTAGTAGGAAAATCCATCCTCAATGTCAATCCATGACAGTGAGCCATGATGAAACATTTTGGTTATTCTCACAAAATTTAACAAGATAAACTTTTATAGGCAACAAAAGACTGAAAAGAAATAGCATTTATGAAAAACTGAAGTTTTATTCCTTTGAAATGCTTATACAAAACACACATTTAAAGTTTAAGGCATATATTGCACAGACTATTGAAAAGTTTTTATATAAAAAAGGGACATTAGTCCCTCGGTCGTAGGTTTAAGGCACAGCAGCCAGTCATACTGCCAACGGTCAGTCATGATTCACAAAACATTTTTGAATGCATTTGGCTGTAAAGAAACTACATAGTTTGAGATAAAGTTCATGCCAATACAAAAAAAAAAAAAAAAAAAACATGACCTTGAAAATATTTACATGCAACATCACATTGTCTGATCTGATTGGAGCGTCTAAAAATCACATATAAACCTTGCTATAAAAAAAAAAAACCTGCCTGCCTAATCTTTAGCCAGCCATTTCCAGTATATCTCAACCGATAAAGGTGTTGTCACAGTGGCATGATGTAGTTTGAACAATAAAAATATTACTTTAATACTTAGTATTCTACATATGACCCAAGCCTGACATGACCTGTGTAAATTGAGGTATAAATGCACATCAGTCTAGTGAGTACCTGTAACAAAAACAACTAAAACTCTTCCACCGACATCCACAGAGCATTACTGGCAGTGAGGAGGGACAAATGAAACAAAATAGATGTGGAAATACGAGAGGAGAGATGATATCGGTCTTCTCCAACCCCTAACACATGTAGAATGTAACCGTTTGATCTAAACACAATGACACGGGTAAACATGACAGTATTGAAGATTTGATGCACAGTCCTGCAATAGTATTATTCACATAGGAACTTTTCAACATGACGCTACTGTTAACAGATGCCCTGATGGCATTCAGCCATATATTGAGGTTTATGCTACGACAGTTTCATGGAAACTACAGCTTTGTGAAGGATTAGAAACTCTAAAGAAACCATTTCTAAACACAGGTGGAAAGCACTGATGAGGAAAAACTTGAATTCTTATGCTATTGGGAAGAAAAAAAAAACAGCAAATGTCAGCCATTTGCTTTGCCGAGAGACACTATACGCATCAATTCATTTTTCCACTAGTAAGACATTCAGGTTTGAAATACCATGACCAAATCATAAGGCTCCACATCGACAGCGGAATTCCGGATAATTTATCTATCCCCCAAATACGAGGATCCAATGTTTTAAGTGTTTTGCGCCACAAAAACATAAAACGGCGCCAAGTCTCACAGCAAGTGTAACGTTTCAGTCCAGGAGGTGCAAGAGCTTGATGTCATCACATCACTGAGCTGCTCACCTCTCCACTGACATTGATTTCTGTAACAGAAATCCAATGTGACCCTCTTCCCTCAACAACAATCCCTGAAAATCGGCGCAAGGTCGCAGACGTAACCGCTTCCAGCAAAAAAACACAGAAAATACGTTTTTATAGATCAGAAATGGCAAACAAAGAAACACGCGGTACTTGAGAGCATGTGTTGAGTGGTTGAGATGACAATTCACGAGGGCAGCTGAATCCCTTTAGCTATAAAAAGACAGGAAGACAGGAAGAAGGTGGTGGGTGTGTGTGTGTGTGTGTGTGTGTGTGTGTGTGTGGGGGGTGATGGAGACAGACACATTGAGGAGAGTCATTCAATCAGGCTTGCTGCAGTACAATCAATTTCCCTTCTGCTCATCTCCAAAAGAAAAGGGGGAAATGTTAAGAGTAAATTCTTAAGAAAATCATCTGAAATACTATAGAGGACTATGGCGTTGTTGCTGTGCGTGGGAAAAAGAAACTCATGTCCTCCTTTTTATCCCGGAAGGGAATGGATGATAGCCAACAATATCAATGTACATTCAATAAAGTCCAGTACTGCTACTGAAGAGGCTAACTGCTGGTCCTGAAAATGATCAACATTTTGTACAATTAAGGGATATTTCCTCCTCGTTCATAAACTGTAACGTGGAAAGACGTTTGAAAAGTGGCATCAAAAACTTTGCACAATACATTAAATCTGCGGTGAGGAATGTTTCTTTCGAGAAATGACATCTAAGTGTGTCTACCAGCAGGTCCCTCCGTCAAAAACAGCATGTTTAAACGATAAAAAAGTTGCTTGAAACAGCAAGTCTCTATAACACCTCATGTTTGCTACGTCACTTTGTCCCAGTTCGTACATCTGATCCCTGTTTTCTGCAGGCACAGGTGTTACTGACAAAAAGGGGGACTGGTGATGAAGATACATTCTCCTATATACAGTGTTGTCCAGCCAACAGGAATGTTTGGCCTCTCTCCTCCACAGATAATATAGATATATAAAAAAAAAAAATGGTGCCAACTTCCAGCTCCTAGTTAACAGTTTCACTCACTGTGTGCAGGCTGTGCTGCGGGCCCCACACTGTGGTGATGGGGGTCTTTACCACTTGGAGAGAACTGGGTTGCCTGGTATCAGCGTGGACCATGCTCCAAACACTGGGCACCACTGCTGGATTCCTCTGCGCACCACTACTAATACTGCTGCTGCTGGTGGGGGAGGAAGAAGGCTGAAGAGGAGGAGCAGTGAGGTGGGAAGCCAGGCCCAGAAGAGGTGTAATCGTTGGTGAAGCGGGGAGAGGAGTTGGAGTTTGGGCAGAGGCAAAGACTGGGTTGTGAACAGGGGCTGGAGACGAAGCTGCTGCGGTTGAAACCGGCGATGCACATGGAACTGTGACTGGGAATATGGGAGATTTGTGAAAGAAAAGTGGGACTCCTCTGGGGTCTGTGAAAGAGGTGACGGCTGGAGAAGGAGCAGCTGGAACGAGCGCTACAGTGAGGGATGAAGCCTGGCTTGGAGCAGTGACAGAGGTGGGACTTGTGGCTGGGAGGAGGACCGGTGATGGCACCGAGGCTGGCCTCGTAGCTGCCACTGATGCACTCGTAGGACATGCGGTGGGCAGTGGAGCTGGATCTGGGCTTGAGGCTGGTGTTGATGGTGATGCTGGGGTGATGGTAGCTGGTATCTGAGAATTTGGTTGTCCTAAAACTGAGGCGGACACTGGCACTACGGTTGGCAGATGGGCTGCAATGAGCTGAAGCTGGTTTGGGCTGGAGGCTCTAGCGGTGTCCTTCCCCAAGGGACTCCAGACGACTTTATTCATCAGGAGAGGAGACAGCCTCGAGGCTGGAGCTGAGACTTGTACCGAGGCTGCTAAAGTGAGAGGGAGTGGATCCTTTACTGCAGCTGACACTGGAACAGCCATAGCCTTCTCCATCAGACTCTGCACCCTGGAAGGATCCATGACTTGTTGACTGTCCTCTGGAGGCGGTGTGGGTCCCATGTCGCTGCTGTACGCGCTACACTCTGCCTCCACTAGTTCAGTCTTTACAGCCTCTGTAGGTCTGTTCTGGCTCTCTTGGAGCCTCTTCAGGTTCTCTTGCTCCGCCGCTCTCTGCAGAGCTGCATCAACTAGGAGCCTCAAATCGCTGAAGTCCTGGGTGGGGAACAGCTCGGGAGGAGTCGGGGGAGGCGTGTTGAAGAGGCCGCCGGTGGGGCTAGCTGCCGTTGTTGTGCTGGTGAGGCAAACCATATTAGCCCCCTGTTCTTCTGCTTCCCTCAGCAGACTTTGCGTGTCCAGGGTCATCAGCGCCTGGACCGAGCCTTCCTTACCCGGGGAGCCCGCTCCGGTCAGAATAGCCGTCGCCGTGTTCCCAAGGAGGCTGAGGTCCAGCGTGGGGGCGGAGCGGATGACAGACGGGCGTAGCTGAGATGAGCCGGTGGAAGAGGTGCTTTCTGGAGAGCTGGCTCCACCTCCGTTAGACGAGTGGCCGTCACTTTTACCGCCAACCTTGCGGGAGATGGTGAACTTGGTGGGATCTTTGCCATCCTTGCGGAGCAGGTCGGGGAGGAGGCGGCGACGTGCATTGATGAACCAGTTACATATCTGGGAAGAGAGGAAGAAATTCAGGCGTTAACAACAGAACTGATACTGGCTGCTTACATGGATGTTCTCAGAACCAGACACACCAAACCGACATCAAAGAACTAGCGGCGATGAGGTGACGTGTTGCATTGCCTCACGTTGCCGTGTCTTAGCCAAAAAGTTGCACTTCAGCTGCGTGAGAAGAAATAACTCTCCACATCGGCAGGTTGCGGTAGTCTGTATTTGTCATTCAAAAAGGGAAAATGAGAAGAGCCTTTTGTTTACCCTCTTGACTTTATTTGTTTGCTTGCTTTTCTCACTTCTATTTGTCTTCTCGTGCACTGATTCGCTTAAGCTGAACAGCCAATCAGAGTGATTTCTCTTACCGACGGGCTCCGCCACAGATTCAACATGCTGAATTGGACAAAAAGCCTCTGACAAGGGCAGACTAGAGCCGTCGGTGCCGGACAAACCACAAAAACTAGGCCTATAGAAGCTCACCGTTGGTGTATCAGGGCCTTTACTTGGATAAAAAGAAAATCAGAAGGATTTTGAATAAAAGATATGCTTTTTTTACATTTTTTTCCTTGAGGATCTGCATTGATATTACTGCAACATGTTGATTTTCAAACACTCAATTAGCCAGATCCATAACTCAACCCTTGCATCACATTCACAGATCTAAAAAGGATTCAAGGCCTGTGATTTTAATAACCACCTACACATTTTTCTTCATCTATCTGCACATGAGGCCCTACTTACCCCCCTCTAGTGGTGCAGCCTCCCACACAAGGAAGAAAGAGAGGGAGACACAGACAGAGATGAGAGCCCTCAGACAGCTGGCAATAATGAAGGTCTGAGCTCAAATATGCTGAGCCACAGAGAAGCCAGCCAAAGGCATTCCAGTGGACTGACTACATAACAAGAAACTCTGCTGCTGCCTCATGCTGATCTCTAATGTCTGTTTGTGCTGTGCGTGCCTGTGTGTGTTGAGAGAGGGAAAAGAGGAAATGTCCACTTCTGATGCAATGAAGTGAAAAGGGAAGGCTGGGAAAGTCTCATTCTCAGCAGCAGTGTTGTGATACCATCTGTTTGTTGTTTTGCTTTCACTTATTGTGTTGGTTGAGACGCTGGTGACATGTGTTGGTAAAAAATGTGTTTCACTGTTATGTAAAATCAAAAAGTGATAGCGCACAAGAGTAACACTCATGTAAAAGGTATTATGACTGTAGTTTTAACACTTTTCTTGTGTGCAGCATCAGACTATTATTAATAAATTTAGCCTGATGTGCAGGACACCGTCAGCCTTTTGTGCTACAAGACAAATAAGATCTTAATGATTTGTTACAGTTATTAGTAGTAAAACTAATATTCAGCATCCTTACTTAAATTTAAAGCACGGCCTCTGTTACAAAAATGCCAAAAGGGGAAGAAACAAAGCATTACAACTCAATGAAACCTGTAAAAGTTTGGATTTATAAGTATAATCCATCATAAACTAATGGAAAGGACAGAAAATATGTCACAGAGTTTAAAAACAAATCCACAGGAAAATAGAAACAGTGTGTACCACAGGTGTCATTTCCCCTGCCGAGTGCAGAGTGTTTCTAGAAAAACAGAAAATAAAATAGAAATCTGCTCCTCACCTGCAGCACAGAGAGGTTGGTCTGGCCTGACAGACTGAGTTTCTCCTGCTCCGACGGGTAGGCGTTGAAGCGGTGCTCGTACAGCCAGCTCCGCAGAGTCTGCACCGCCTCCTTGGGCAGGTTGCCGCGGCGACGGCGCTTCCCGAAGAGCCCCCTTCCCGACAGGTCGAGCGGGGAGCCGTCATCGCTGTCCGACATGGCCGAGGAGTGCTCCTGCTCCGGGCGAAGCTCCTCTTCCAGAGCTGTTGAAGAAGAGGTGAGTTGTCAGTCATGTTCACTGTTACAGTGTCACTAAGCAACCTGTTTACATCAAACCTGCTAGTCATTTGGTATAAAGAACTAGTCCTCAGTGTTTTTGTCTTTACTTTGCCATACATTAGGGAAGGGAGAAGATGACATCTTGTATGAATGGCTGTGCATTCACCAAGGCTTCTGCAGAAATGGGGATTTGGTTTGATCCACTTTTATGCACAGTATGAAACTCACTGATTCGACACTAAGCAGTGAACAAGTGCACAAACCTCGTCATTTACTTTTAACCTAAATTAAAGTGAGGTTCGCGAAAGCTTCGCGGTCTGAACGTATTTAAACAATGGCTTTGAGGTTGGAACTTTGTTGTGGTATTTTTTTGGTTGGCCACTGGAGAGAATCTCCCCTCAAAATGGAGCATGCCTGATCCCAGGGGTGGGCCACAGAATGCAGTAAATGTCTTTCTCTGGGGCTGGGTGAAACCTGACCCCCGGGGCAGCGCCTGTCTTCACAAAGAAGATTGTGTGCATATCAACATCACAGTAGCCAGTGGCCCAGGAACCTATTGACCATGCAAAGGAGGCCGTTTTCACCTCATGCCACTTCGGCTCAAGACTGCTGGAGTAGTTGACAAATCTTTTGAATGCTGCATTCCTCAACAATGAGGGAAGTCCTAAACCAATAGAAAAGTGGTGCTGGTGGTGGTGGGGGGGAATAAAAACATACAAATGCAAATGCAGAGCCTTCTCCCCAATTTCTGTAAATGAGCTTCCCCTAGCACCTACAATGATTGTGTTGGAGCAGGGATGGCCATTGTTGATTTTCAATTATTTGTGGCACTGTAAGCATATGATTTTTATCCTGATCTATCATTTTGGATGAAATTGTGTGGTCCCATTTAATTATTCTTTGCAAACGGAGTAAAAACACTTGTTTAGTTTGTCAAGTGTCGTCTAGGGCTACAACTAAAGATTATTTTCATCGTCGATTATTATTTTGATTATTATCTATTAGTTATTTAGTCTATAAAATGTCAGAAAATTATTCACATTTTATACACTGGAATCGGAGTTTTGACTTTTTATTCTTAAAAAATACTCAAACCGATGATTATCAAAATAGTTAGCGATTAATTGAATGGTTGACAACTAATCAATTAATCGTTGCAGCTCTAGTATTGATTTCTCTAACATTATGTTTTTGTTAGCTTTCTTTTTTTGGCATAAAATTGTAAATTCCCAGTATTATGATGAAGGTTACTACCTCCAGTTTGTGGCTTCAGTTTGTTGCAGAATGAAAATATTGACGTCCATTAATTTGATTTAAATTACTCAAACTGATTTATCGATTATGAAAATAGCTGGTGATTAATTTAATAGTCAACAACTAATCGATTAATCGTTGCAGCTCTAGTAAAAAACAATTGCTAAAACATTAGTGTCTGAACATCACTTTGATTTTTCAATATAATTTTGCATACATTTGCCATAAAATATTCATATTAATATTGATTTCAGTCATACCACCAGCTCTGTTAAAACTCTTTAGAGAATTGAGTCAAATTTCATAAATTTCTGGGTTAAATTAAGTTTAATTTAGTTTAACTGGGTCTGAAAATCCTGAAGTCTCCCATTCATTAGCAACATTCATGTCTGACATCTCAGGTTATCCTGCTTCTAATAAACAGTGAGAGAAAGATGGATCATTGGATATACATTTTTAAATATTTATCAAAAGCCATTTACACCCATTCAATGTTAATAAAAGAAACAACCAAGGCAGATATTTTTCAATGGGATTTTGCATACATTTGCCATAAAATATTCATATTAATATTGATTTCAGTCATACCACCAGCTCTGTTAAAACTCTGGAGAATGGAGTCATATTTCATCAATTTCTGGATTAAATTAAGTTTAATTGGGTCTGAAAATTTGAAAGTCTGTAAAGCCAGTCTCCCATTCATTAGTTTGACATCTCAGGTTATCCTGCTTCAAATAACGGTGAGAGAAAAGATGGATCACTGGATAGACATTTTAAAGATTTATCAGAAGCCATTTACACCCAATTTCTGGGTTAAATTAAGTTTAATTTGTTTTAACTGGGTCTGAAAACAGTCTGTAAAGCCAGTCACCCATTCATTAGTTTGACATCTCAGGTTATCCTGCTTCTAATAAACAGTGAGAGAAAGATGGATCATTTTATAGACATTTTAAAGATTTATCAGAAGCCATTTACACCCATTCAATGTAAATAAAACAAACAGGAAGTCATATTTCATCAATTTCTGGGTTAAATTAAGTTTAATTTTGATAAATTGGGTCTGAAAATGGTCTGTAAAGCCAGTCTCCCCATTCATTAGTTTGACATCTCAGGTTATCCTGCTTCTAATAACAGTGAAAGAAAGATGGATCATTAGACCACCAGCTCTGTTAAAACTCTTTAGAGAATGAAGTCATAATTCATCAATTTCTGGGTTAAATTGAGTTTAATTTGGTTAAACTGGGTCTCTGAGTCTCTTAGCAACATTAATGTTTGACACCTCAGGTTATCCTGCTTCTAATAACACTGAGAGAAAGATGGACATTTAAAAGATTTATCAGAAGCCATTTACACCCATTCAATGTTAATAAAACAAACAAACCCAGGCAGATGTGTGGACAGATGTTAGCTTAGTTAGTACATTGTGTCACATCAGCAACAACAGCTAGACAGACAGACAGTCTATGGGGGCAAACCAAACAACTTTTGTTGTTTACCAAATGTCTCCTCTTCTCTACCTTACATACGTACAAGCTGGCAGATCTTAGGAAAGTAGTGATAGTATTTAGTATGTTAATTTAGAAAGCAAAGTTTTTAGGCTCAACAGTGAAAACTAAAAACTTCACGACGGTTAACGTTTAGAATGTGTTCGTTCCAAACATCAACTGTTGTGGATAGATACCAGCTCGCTTTTTATCTTTATATCAAACACTAAAAAAAGCAGCTATAATAACGCTTAAAAACAAGACAAAACCGAGGAGCTACTCGGTAAATTAGCCCATCTGGAGCAGCACACAAAACAAAGGAGAGCAGGCAGGAAAGAAAGCACATTACAGCCTCCTCCCGCATGTCACCGCGCCGCCAGATGGACACCACCACCACCATGCTGCTGCTGCCTCCAGATACAGATAACTAGCTGATATCCCTCCAAAATGTGGAGCACAAACACACACAAACACGCTGCATCTACTCGCAACAAAAAGCCCCAAATACCATGATAAAAACACACCACACAGTGATAAAACACACGACGCCGCTCACCTCGTTTGAAAGCTTTCATTCTTTGTTGATGAACACGCAGCTGTCCAAGTTACTCTGTACAAAGAGTCGGTTCTTCTATAAGAAAAGCTGAAGGTGTTGCGCTTTTTTTTTGTTATTTCTATTTAAATACCTCGCTTCAGGTGTTCTTCTGCTGCACGAAAACGTTTCTCCGTTTCCATCTTACTCTCCTCTTCGCTTTCTTTCTTTCTTTGCCAAGATAAATGTTTCGCTTGTTCCTTTTTTACCTGCACACAGCAGCAGCAGCAGCAGCCAGCTCTCTATGTGCCAGTCTTGACAGTTAGATCCCGCCCTCTTTAGCTGCTCTCAGCCAATCACAGAGCTCTATGACGCCCTCCTGGTGCGGCTGTCAGCCAATCAGAGCGCTCCGAGCAGACAGAAGACTGTGAGTGACGGTGACGAGAGAGAAGCATTTCATTCAAAGTACACAACAGACAGGCATTGAAAACCTGGTTATTTTTGGTTTATTATTATATTTATTATACATCGACACAAGCCTGTAATAGAAATAGATTCGTAGTGATCTTTTAGTAACCATAGTGGTGTTTTCTTTAGCTACAGTGTGTGGAGGCTTTACGTAACGTTGAAGCCAAAATGTTCTTGTTACATAAATCATAAAGCGTCGACTGGTGACCGCATTGGAGCAGCTCATAACACAATTAAACCAAGTTACTGAGACTCCACACTGCATGCCTGGAGTCATTTATGATGTAATATTAATTCTACAGTTGGTTTATAGACTCCAGGCTAATAATATGTGTTGGGATGCAATTAATTTACTGCAAGATAGCATCATAATAACTGCAATTTACCTGTTGTAATCAACCTTAAAGTGGCAGTATATTTTTGGCATCATTGTGCATTCATAATAACCTTTCTGCATATTGTAATTCAAGTGTTCTGAGTGAAAACTAGACTTCTGCACCTCCTCACGGCTCTGTTTTCAGCCTTTAAAGGTCCCATATTGTGCTTATTTTCAGGATCATACTTGTATTTTGTGTTTCTAGTAGAACATGTTTACATGCTGTAAAATGGTGACCGCATTGGAGCAGCTCATAACACACAATTAACCAAGTTACTTTGACTCCACACTGCATGCCTGGAATCATTTATGATGTAATATTATAGACATCAATTCTACAGTTGGCTAATAATCTGGCAAAACTGTAATCTGGCAAAACTGTCATCTCATCAATATACATGTTGTATTTTTATATTTTGTATTGTATTATCTTTTCTATATATTTTTTTTGTATTTATATTGCACTATCTCTTTTTTTTATTGTATTATCTTTTTAAGCACCTAGGGGATGGTTTATTGACTCCAGGCTAATATCTTCTTATGTTCTTAATGTATATGTTCTTAATATGCCTGTATATGTTGTTAATATGCCATTGTACAAAGTATTTCCTTTTATAATTGTAATATAACTTATTATTTTAATGGAGCTTCCCAGCAAAAAGCATTTCACATGATTGTACCTGTATAACTGGCATGACAATAAACATCTGAAGTCTTGAATCTTGATTCTTGAATATGTGTCAGGATGCAATTAATTTCTGTCTGGGAGATTCCCCAAGTTACTGCAAGATAGCATCATACTAACTGTAATTTACCTGTTGTTGTAACCAACCTTAAAGTGGCAGTATATTTTTGGCATCATTGTGCAAAAACGTCATAATAACCTTTCAGCATAATGTAATTCAAGTGTTCTGAGAGAAAACTAGACTTTTGCACCTTCTCATGGCTCTGTTTTCAGGCTTTAAAAAATCTAGCCTGTGACGGGAGACTTTGGTGCATTTCAGAGAGAGAGCGTTCCTATTGGCTCTTCATTCAGAGGAGGCAGCTGTCAATCACTCGCAAACTCCGATCAAACGGTCAAACTAGGCAGCGCTGATCAAATATGAATCAATATTACTAGTAATAATAGTAGTTACTAATATTACTTAGTGTACTGTTTAGCTGTAAAATGAGAAAGTTTGCTCCGGCTGGTGGGCGGTGCTTGGTATTTCCTCAACTGATCTCAAAATGGCTGCCGGGTGACAAACTTTCTCATTTTACAACTAAACAGTGCACTTCAAAATGTTTCTGAAAACATTTGAGGCGAGAAATAGGCATTACAGTAACAGAACATTGATTCATATTTGATCAGCGCTGCCTAGTTTGACCATTTGATCGGAGTCCGCAAGTGATTGACAGCTGCTCAGAGACTTGGGGCTTCCAGCTCGGCTCTGATTGTTTATTTTCCTCCAGTCTGTGAAATCCTGCCGATGCTATTAAGAGCACCGGAGGACACAGAGGCACAGGATTTTTCATGCACTACTGTCAGGATGTAGTGACCGTTTTATAAAAATAACTTTTTAAAATCATATTTGCTCCATTTCTACCCACTACTGCATTAAAGGGGAACTACGGCCATTTTCAAAATTCATACATGTTATTCCTATGATCTAAGACAGTCCAAAAAATATTAGTAAACATGAACAACTCTCTCCCAAATCCAAAAACTAGAGTGCTAAAACTCAAATCTGTTATGTCATAGGTCATAGGCGCAGTTTGACCTTTAAGGTTGGGGGTTCAAAAAGAAAATCTAGAGGGAAAGTAATGTGTAGCTACAACGCAGAGAGGACGCCCTTTTGTCGGACGCCCTTTTGTCGGACGCCCTGTTTCTATTTATTCGCGTTGAACGTGCCGCAATATGGACGAGGGACGGCTGATGAGTTCATTTCACTAAAAACACCTAAATAAGGTGGCAGCAGGCTGGAGGGAGATCACCTGAAAGTTTACACAGGCAACTGTTGGCTGTATTGTATGTAATTGTCAGTAAATATCGCAGTATAAAACCTGTGTTTTACAGAAGATAGCAAGTACTACTCACCCATCTGGTTACGTCTCTAGTCTGATCTGGAGTGCACAGCTGAAAGCCTACATGGTTTGTGTACATGGTTTAACAGAAAGTGCATATTTAACGGATTCAGTGTGGACAGAGAGCGTCCGATGTTATTATAAGTAAATAAAGAGACCGCAAATCTATCTTCTTATCTTGTTGGTTTCTTATTCTGCCAAAAAGAAGACACAACAAGGTCGATATTATTCATTATTACAAAAAAATTATTATAAAACATATAGGATGCATTTCTAGGGGGGTTCAGTGAGCCTCCTGAACCAAAGCAAACTGTGTCTTTGTCACAGGGTATAAAGTCTGGAGCTGCTCCATAGACCAGAGTTGCCAAGTCTGCTTATTATAAGCAACTTTGGGCTTGTTTCCTGAAAAGTCGCTTACAAATATTGGTAGTTGCAGGTTGCATTTTTTTGGGGTTTGCTCCTGTCTCTCTCCTCTATATATGTCTAGTTTGTCCTGTTGCAGGATCCATACACAACTCTGATCTAAATCTAGATCTAATCTTGTAAAATTATAAGTTAAAAATGGATGCAAAAATAACATGAAACGTTCAATTTCAAGTTCACAACAACACAAATCTAAAGTTACAAGCTAAAAATGGATGCAAAAAGGACATGAAACGTTCAATTTTAAGTTTATAACAAGGAAATTGTAAAGTTACAAGCTAAAAATGGATGCAAAAATGGGATCTAATGCATGCAATTCAAAATAAATTCATACATATGAAGTGATCAAGTGGCTGCCTCTCTCTTTCTTATATTGTAGTAGGTAGGTATAGTCGCTTGTTTGGGGCTTTTTTTGGGAGGTGGGAGGGGGGGAGTTTCTTCTTGGTTTCTATGGACCTGGTTGCTTGTTTCTCTCACAAGATCTGGCATAGACAATGAATTGGGAACGATGTGCTAGATGACACTGAGAGCACCCAGGAGAATGATCTGAGTATATGGGAACATTTTCTGTCTCACAACTGACAACACTACAGTAGAATAAAGCTCATTTGGGTATAAAAAAGAAAACAAACATTTTGTGGATCCACAAAAATCAGTCTCCCATTCATTGTCTATGGAGCAGCTCCAGACTTTATACATCCCAAGTCTGAGACTTCTCTGGTTTCTGTCTTTGAGAGAGAGTAGCTCATGTTTACAAATATTGATTGCACTTTCCTAGGCCATGGAAAAAACATATTGAAATTCTTAATTTAGGTGGTGTTCCCCTTTAGGTGTTTTGTGTCCAAATATACCTTCTGTCACAGCCTCTGCTCTGAGGCTAGGAAGGGGAGCGCAAAGCAAAAGCAAAAAAAAATGCATATCATTGACACAGATTTGAAGTTATAATTAAAATCCATCAGGTTTTGAAAACAATAACAAACAATATGCAGTATAGTATCTCTAAAAATAGTCACAAACAATCATCTTCTCACCAAACAGCTAAAAAAAAGTACTAAACAAATACAACCATGATGACTTTTTTGAGAAAGTATCGTGTGCATTTTATTGAATGTTACGTCTCTCCATTATACATCTGAACAACCTTGAAATAGTATAAATAGATCTACAGCATTGTAAAAGATGAAGATTCTCAGTCTATATTTACAGAAAACAACTTTAAGAAGCACGGGGGGGAGAAATGCAAGATTATTAGTTTTAATTTTAATATCAAAGAACCCTTTTACTCAGTATTGCACATATACTTTAAATGTTACCAGAGTATAGTGACAAAGGATCTAGGTAAATCTCATTTTTATGAACAACACACCCTCTCACTCACAACTTTGTCTCACAACCCTTACCGTATACTAAACCCCACAAACCCCGAACATACAAATAGCCTATAGATTATTATACTGAACACATCCTATTCTTTAAAATATGTGCTTGCTTCATAAAATATTTGTTCTAGTATTTTTACGGACACTTTTTGCTATCATCATCTCCAGTGGTACGAGCTCTGCCCCTCACCCCTTTCCCTGTTTCATGCCCGACTCAGTGGAACAAAGCACAGATGCTAATGAGTTTTTTGCAAGCAGGCCTTTGGACTACTGTATGGGAGTGGATTTACTGGTATCCCAGCGGAGGTATACTCTAAACTTTTTCCCCCTCGGTCCTGGAATGCAGAAAAATACATAAAACAATCTTATAGGGTAGTTAAACTTTATATATTGTGTGATTTCAAACTCATTTTAGAGGGAAAAAAATGAAAAATGAAAAAGTGGTACATTTTGGACATCATTGCAAATGATGAACTCAATTTCCTCTTTTTCCTCACATTTATGGGTGATAACATATCCTACCAACTTCCCTATTGTGGTTGAAGGAGGCACATTTAAGAGTTGAACACGAGATAGCTCTATCGAAACAAGCCGCTGCTTAAGCAAATGATAGTACGACAGTTTTGACTTTGAAAGGCCAGATCCATCAGACCCATATGGGGGACCATTATCACCCTCAAATCAATGGCTTTACAACAATACCCCCACCCTCCCCCCACACAGTGCAGCTGTTTGGATCATTGATAACCCAACCCAGGAAATAGACCTAGGTGTGTCCCAGTGATACCTGTGCATATGGAGGGAAGCTTTGTTTAAATGTATGAGATGATATGAGTATGTCACTCACATCTCTTGGTGTTTTACACGCCCAAGTTTTAGCGGGCTGGAAAAGCGCTGCGATGGTTAGATCAACTTTCTCTCTGTGTTCCTGCCCTCCTTCTCTCAGCATACTTCAGATGCCACATTGTGTTTGATCTGTCAGAATACAGTTTTATGTGAGGAAGGTTGACAGACAGCAGGATTTGGGAGTGAAAATGTTGCAAATGGGGGAAAAAAGAAAATGTTCTAAATATTAAAAATACTCTGGCAGTGGTTGCATAATGGGAACGAGATTTAAATGTAGTTTTTGCAATTCATTGCCATATCTACGTTATGCAAGACTTATTACACGGCTTTGTTGAATACTCAATTCTGATTGGTCTATCATGGCATTCTACGGGCTGTTATTTCTTTACAACAGACCGTTGCTATGTATAACAGACTGTTGCTATGGGCGCAGTTCTGATGTCGGACTCTGGCGGACCGTTTTTGTGTCACATCATTGATTTCTTAAGTAAGTAGCCGTGTAATAAGAAGGGATGCACCGAAACCGGATCGATATCGGGCCGATACTGACTCAAATAGCTGGATCGGATATCAGTGACAATGGGGCCGATATATTCAATTCAATTCTATGTTTATATGCTATATACTTTATATACTGGAATCTGAGTTCCTGTTTCAGTTTTGACCAATTTGTTGCTGCATTAAAAAGGTTTTCACTTGAATAGTAATTCCTGTTAATTTAGATTTTTTTTGCCAAGTTGTTGGTGAACGACTTATTATTTTAATAATAAATAACAAATTGAAGAAGATTAATTATATGCACATCACATAGGTGCAAGGCTATCAGAACAGCGTCAGTAAATAACAAGTTAAAGTAACTGAACACTACTCCATGCCGCAGTATTTTTATTGACTACGTTTCGATCCTGCTTGGATCGTCTTCAGGTCAAAATGTTTGAAAAAGCATTTTTTCAAACATTTTAACCTGACGAAGATCCAAGCAGGATCGAAACGTAGTCAATAATAAATAACAATTGACTAAATTTATATTAAGTATTCTATTTGTTACATTTTGTCTTACAAAGTTAAGAAAGCAATGTTAAGTCAGGCGTGATGTTGTCTTACACATTAAAGAATGATCCCAGTCACTTCCACACTGTGAGGCATACAGCTTAATTAAACACTGGTGATCGGTACTCAGTATCGGACGATACCCAAAGCCCAGGTATCGCTATCGGGACTGAAAAAGTCAGATTGGTGCATTTTTAGTAATAAGCGGGATAATGTACAGTTAGCCGGTCATTGTTGTGAAATAAACCCCGTCGCGTCGAGGTTTCATTCACAACAATGACCGGCTTGCTGTACATTATCCCTTACTTATTCATTCTTAAGACTGAATAATCAATATCCATGGCATTAAGATCATTAAAATGTGTCAATTACAATATTTTTGAAATTTGTGGAGAACTGGTAGACACCTAAATTGACACCACATACTGTAGCTTATTTCAGAAAAACAACTTGTCAGACACACAACTTGTTCCCGGCAGTCACAAATCAAATCAAGCCAACGACCTGAGATCAAGTCAAACAAAAGGCCTTCAGGTGTTAACGATGCTATCCACCCGCTAAAATAGAGGAGGGGAGGGGGGGTGTATTGACAGCAACCAGGGAACAGACTATCGACACCCCTGAGCCATTTTCCTCGCTGTGAGTCATCCCCAGCCGGCAAACACAACAGGCAAACAAAGGCCTGCCGTCAAGAGAAAGCTCCTACCAAGATAGAGAAGACAGAGAGAGAGAATGGTGGTCATCAACCTTTTTCTCTTCAAAGCCTCAGGCTGCATTTTTGGGTCACAGTGGGTGAGGAAGAGCAACGACATTGTAATCGTTTTACATAACCAATTAGGAAGGGGAAGTTAGGTTTGCTTAGCATTTGGAAGAAATAAAATGTGAGTGGAAGACAGGCGAACAACTGCGGTCGACGTAAGGCATGTTGACTTTATGGCTGGATGTGTACTGTAAAGCGAAATAATGATAAACCAAGAGGCCTCTTTGTTTTGGCCTCAAATGAGACAGTCTGTAAATAATGTGTAATTGACACAATGTGTTCCCTTTATGCAAAACAGGGCAGGCTGAATGCCTCTTCATTGTATGCATACAGTACACTACAATGTACTGTATACTGGGTTGAAAATGAACCACTGTTGCCCTCTAGAGATCAGAAATGAAACATTTCAAAGATGTGAGTTTCCAGGCTGAGAAAGGGAGGGGTTACTGCTCCTGATTACTCAGTATTGTTGTATCGATGGGCAGTAGCTTTTGGGCGTGTGTACATCAAAATGTTAAACTTGTAATACATGCAGCGCTGTGGCTACACCCGCTCTGTTTTCACAGTAAGTGCTGTTACTGTTGAGCTCCCTGCTGCTGACATTTAAATACGTCAGATGAATTTTAAACGGTGAATTCATTTTTGGCTTATGCAGTCTTCCGTTAGAAAAAAAAGAAAGAAAAGCAAGCAGCATTTAATAAATGATGAAAACACAATGACTAATGTATGTAATGCTTTAATTAAATATTTTCTCTTTGATTAAAAAAAGTGCAGGTACTTGAGGGGAAACAATGATAACTAAGATTGATTTTGAGTGATGGGAGGCAAAATAAATCAAAAAATGCTTATGGAATCATCATATAAAAATAAGAGCAAGAGCCCAGAAACAATAACACAATGTTACCCTGCACACTCAGCCTGCTGCGTTACTTCAATAAAAGCCCTAGATTAATTTGAGATGTATGAGTTGAATGCTAAGTGGGGTTAATAAAAGCACTTGAAGAAGCATTAAACAAACAGATGGAACAAAAAATCCTGACTGAAATATTCACATATCCGCAGCACAAACATGAAAACCCAAAGTTAATGGGACAGAGATAAAAAAAAAAAAGAAAGAGTTGAAGACGTTTTCCCTACAAAGAAAATATTATTCATTAAATCGTGGCCACTGACATTCTGATCCTCATGCTTGGTCATCATTAATATCGGGATGTGCTTTCATTAAAAACCATTAAGAAACTAAACTTTAGAGATTCTCACCAGTGATTAAAATCTTTGACACAAGAACATTTTGAAGGACACACACAAGAGTTAGGAGCTATATAAATACCCCTTCCAATCGGACTTTCAGTTTCATCATACCAAAAATATTCATAATAACCAGATCTAAATGGATTTTTATACAAAACAAAGGATGAGTAAAGTAAACAAATAAATACAAGGAAGACATACATAGGTGTGAGTTTGTAGTGTGTGTGTGTGAGTGCAGTGGATGTGCGCAGTGTGTGTGTGTGTGTGTGTGTATGATGGCCACAAGGCGGTGTTGTGCAAAGCTACAAGATGGCCAATGATCTGGGAAGAGAGGAGGACGATGGGAGACAGAAGAGCGTTAATGTTTGCCTTCTTCTGTCCACTTAATAGATCTTATAGCCAAGATAGAGGAATATTTAAAACAGTCTTCATATAGATTCTTTAGGATATAATTGTCATAATAGCAATACCTTCATTAACAATTTTATGATATCAAGAGTAGGAACAAGAAATGACAAAGTTCATCAGCTGAGGTTTTCAATGGCAGCCTCGAATGAGGAGTCTCCTGCTTCATTGTCTGTCGAGTCCACAATAGTTCAATTTTCTGCTTTGTTAAATAAGTGTTTGATGCCACCAGGACCAGCCTATAACTGTATGTATGTGTGTGTGGAAATGGCCAAATCCACGCCCACCCCAATCAATCTGATCTCTCCACCCCCCACCTCCATCTGTACTCATTTGCATTGCAAAAGTTCTGCTCTCCTTTTCCCAGGTATTTCAGCAACACTTATCTGTCCTTTTGATCCAACCCTATTTCCTTCCCTGTCTCTCTCTCTCTCAGAGGCGAGTCTGGGCCTCTGGGACGTAGATTTCGATGCTGTCCGCGCTCTCCGTGGCGGAGTTCTGGCGAAACGAGGCAGCCTTTTTGGCAGCCAGAAGACGCTTGCGAGCCTCGTGTCTCTGCTTCTCTGCTGAGGCCGACGAAGAGGTGGACGAGGAGTCCGCGCTCTTCTCGCGGCCCAGCGATGGTCGTCCCTTACCGGGCTTCTTTGACGCCGGGGCGGCCTCCTTCTCCTCGTCCTGTAGTGTTGGGAGTGATGAAACATGACAGACAGAAGGAGAAAAGACAGATACAAGACAATGAGAGAATGTAATGTGGAAACCGTCTTCAAGAGGTTCTATTAAAGTCTGGGCAGGTTTGCAAGACAGGACTTTGACAAAGACATTATGACAATGCAGATTGTTTTCGTTAAAAGATTGAAAACAGAAAATCTCGGACGGATAGACATTTGGTAAAAACAGGCAAACATTGAGAGAAAAAAAACAGTCATTTATATGACAATTTTTGAAGACATGAAATGGTAACATGAATTAATGGTCACATTGGATCAAACTTAAAACACAGTAAAGGGATCACAAGACACACAGTCAATGCATTTGCATTGCAAAGCAACATAAAGCAAGAACACCTCAGCTACAGATCCAGAAACTTGACGCACACGCAAATATATAAAGACAAATCACCGACCAGAGAGAGAGAGAGAGAGAGACAATGACAGACACACGAACACAAGCAAAGACATTTAAACAGAGAAGGAGCAAAAGCAAGACTGCATTCTGTCACATGAGCAAGTGCATCTTAGCCATGCTCCACTGCAACCAGCATGCATGCTCAAAGCAGGGCTTCACATTTAAAAAAACACACCAACGACAGCCCTCTTTGAGATGACTTTTTTTTTCCATGCATGCCTAAAAGGGATCTCTCTGGCCCCTTTGTATCGGACGGGGAGGCCCTGTTAAGGAGTTCATCCCACGCAGGGGGAAGGAGGTAAAAAAGAGTGGGAGAAATGGTGGTGGTGGTTGGAGGAGAGAGGCCGGTTTCGGCGGCTTTCCTACCCCAGCCAGGGCACTGGGCAGCAGGGGTGGGAAGTACCTTCCGCTCAGGGGGCGACTGGGCAGCCGCAGACGGCACGGGCTGCCAGTCATTGGACTTGAGGTGGTAGAGCTCGTCGAACTTGAGGCTGATGTCCTCGATGGAGAGCTGCAGCAGGTCCCAGAAACCTGCCAGGTCCTGGGCTGTGGGCCGCGGGTTGGCAGTCACATTCTGACCAAGAGAGGGAGAGGGGAGTGAAAATGAATCAATGAATGACGAGGAGAGAGGACACGGTCAATGTTGTAGGGTAGAACGTATGAAATAGAGTGTACTGGAGAGTAAACAGCATCACGGATAAGGAAGAGGATGCATTTATGAATCAATTTCGCAACAGCTGAACAAAACTAATTTCACACAAGCCAGTATGTAGTGCAAACTAATGCCTTCAGTGTGCATACTGCACTGGTGTGAAAAAGACATTTAACGCTCAGCACATGGGCTATGGCTTCTGAAAAATCAGCTTTTAAATGGGTGTTTGGCCTTGAAGTAGCAGAAAAAAACAGAGTCTACTTTCAATGCATCCATCGTCATCAGGGGCAGAGATGGATTAGGTCATAAAAAAACTAATAAAGAAATAAAATAAAATTCTGCTCAACTTTATTTGGGAAGTTTTTGGCAAGTAAAAACTAGGCTATATTTCTAAAAATACTTTGTCCTAGATGTGTCCATAATGTGAGAATCAGGGCGGTGGGTGGGGTATCTGTGGATCAGCTTTTGTGGGTCACCACCATGGGTGTATTAAGAGAACTGGATACTGCGTTGGAGGCGGGGCCCCGTTCATTCCTATGAAAGTTGCTCAGTGGCACATGAAGCCAAAATGGCTCGGCTTCCGACTGGAAAAGTACCCGGAACTTCCATCGATCTTCCGCATCCATTGGGCCTATAGAGCAGGCAGTGGGTCACAACCGTCACGGTGTTGTCATGGATCATTGCTAATTTCGCCTCCGAGCCCTCGCTCCAGCCTCGGTCTGGGTCTCATTCAGATGAACGGAGGAAGGGAAATAACTCTGTATTCAGCTATTAGTGCATTTTACAACTTTTAGGACCTAATGATTTAAATAAGGGCTATTCAAGTGTACATACTGGGAAGTTGATTCACCTCAAAAAAATGATCCACTTAGTTACAGACGTCTCTTTCCCAATGTAAGTCTATGGGAAAAAGTATTTTTGGAAACCAATGGCATCACGTGACGGACACAGAAGTTGTAGTACCACCGTTTGGCCACTATGAAAATTGGGATCAACGACCGGTGCTCTACCTGGAGGCTTGGTCACCAACAAAAACAACCATCCCAGTTTTTGGTTGTCCTTGTTTGAAAACAGTGTTATTTCTCATCTTCACATACATTTCTGCTATCTTAAGCAGCTGAGGCTATGTGAAGAAGGTTGGTGCCACTACAGAAAGAGAAGCCCAAATCAGGCCAACAGTACCTGCTTCTGGCTGAATACTGATTTCATCTTATTGTAAATAAATTGCGTCAAAATGTCACTGAAGAATTGTGTATTTTGTTCAAACAACTTGTGTGTTTCTTTGCTTTCTGGTGCAATATTACTATCTCTGTTTATGCCTTTATTAGGTAGTTGACAGTACAGAGATGGCAGGAAACAAGTGGAGAGAGATTAGGGAGCGACGTGCAACAAAACCAGGGAAGATGCGGTTCATGGTGGGCGCCTCACATCCCCAGACCATCAGGGTGCCCCGATAAAGGTGTTTACTGGTAGCTTATTACTGTCCTACACCTCTGCACTGCATTACTTACACACTGCATTTGTCATCAAGTGCTGCTCTTTCCATATTCACCACTAGAGGGAGCCATTTTACAGTTTAATTCTTTTGTCAATCTGAACTCCCAGCTGAGTAGGGCTTTGTAACATTAAAAAAAATGCTATAAATGCTTCAAAATAAGTAAAATAAACCTGTATGTTGAGCCATACAAAAAGAAATGTAATCATTCAGTGTCACATTAAGATTATATGTAACAACAGATTAAACCCCTCACTAGTTTACAAACAGCTGCCTCTATGTTTATCGTTTATCACAGATTGGCAAACAGATGTAAAGTAAATCCTGCTCCGACTTCTTTTCCTCTGACACAGCCACAGTTTGTGCAGGATCCACGCTATTCTTTATATGTAAGATGATGTTTAAGGAGCAGTGAAGTTGATTTGCTTAACTAATGCTGCATAATTTCTTCACAGTAGAACTTCTGCTGTGTAAACACTCTAACAATGACAGCATTTAACACAGTGGCTTAAAGTAGACAGTTTGATGTGGCCATGGTGATGTTGTTTTCTGAATCTTCTTGTGATGTTTGTCCTGTGATGCGTTTCTTGCTACCTGACCCGAGCCTGAAGGGCCCCTGACAAAGTATCAGGCTACATGTCTGGATTAGGTCATTTTGTCACGTACGGCCTTGGGCTCGGCCTGGTTAACCTTCAAATATAATCTATTTCCACGATGACAGTTTCTTATGATCATTATGACATTGTGTAATTCTTAATTGTACCTCTACATGTTGCAAGTACAGGCATGTTACGTTAAATGTCTTGCATGTACTGTTCTGGATTTTATTTGAACAGTCAAGTTCAGTTCATGATCATCTGGCCGACATTTGGGAAGTTGAGCTTCATATCAACCAACAGGTAAAACAGAGTTTATTCATTTGAGATGCTGTAGTGTTATACTGTCATGTGTTGCAATTTGTATAACGCCATTTCCAGTAAAACACGTCAACAGAGAGGAATGGCTTATTGGCTTATTATAAGCTCCTTGTATTTTGCGCTGGTGGGCCACCATGCCTCATTCTGCCTAATATGCTGTGTATCATGGCTGTTCCCAGATTAGTGTGAAAGCCTTTACGTTATCGAAGCAAGCATATCTGGCAGCAGACAGAAAAACAAAAACATTGGGTTTGGTTAAAAAAGCGTGGGACTCAGTTTCATGACCCTGCAGACCTGAGGCCTGTACTATGAAACGAGTTCAACATACCCGGGGTGTCTACTCGTTATCTGGCTTAACTAACCCTAACAAATGCGATTCCGTTAAGCGGTCCTACGACGGTCGTTATTAACCTGGTAAATCAACTCAGGGTTTTTCAATCTGGCTGTGAGCGCGTTCACATAAAAGGGGCGGTGTTTGTAGCATGTGACCAATCACAGACATGGACAAGTCTGCTGTCAGCAGAGCAACACATTTTACAAACCAAGAGCAAACTATGAGACAAATAGGTTAAGTTAAACACATAATCCAGACTAACAATAACACAATTGAAGCTGCCAAATGCAGGAAGGACAGCTGGCAAAACAAAAAAATGCTGATGTGTGAATGCGTAAATTAACAGACTTATTAATTTAACGGAATACTCAAAAGTCAGATTTAGTCGTCTAGATGGGGCAGTGATGTATAAATAGCTTTCAAAATAGAATGACTGAACAGATTACAGTAGACTACATTATGACTATTTCAGCCTTCTCTCAGCTGCGTCCCCGACTCCGGCGGTGTGAAATGGACTTGAGGGCAAGTAAAAAAAAATAAATATAAAATCATAATTCAAAGTGGTAAGCACCCACAGCATAAAGCCAGCTGTCCTTCCTGCATTTGTCATTTTAAACTGTGTTGATTTTAGCCTGGATTATGACTTAAGCTTCTCCGTCTTTGTGTAATATCACTTTACCCTTTGCACACCGAGCTTTGATTGGTCAGTACTCGGTGCTTTTATACAAGTTGATCTCTTATCTGGAACATAACCTGCTCCGGAGCAGGATAGGTGTTCAGCACAAGTTACCATGGCGATCTACCCCGGTAAGAAGTGAAACACCGTCGTAGGATGGAAAACCCAGGGTTAACCCTGAAGTTACCTCGCTAAGCATCACAGAAAGGCCATATACACACCAAGTTTTGTTCACACAGTCCCCGGAACTGCTGGAACTTCTGGGCCATTAGGAGCTGGGCACTTCCTACTGCACTGCGAACCTTCCCCAGCACTGAAGAGAGAATAACAATCAACACAGATACATTTGTAATGAGTTCAACACACATTCATTTGAGATATTTTGATTGTTTATCTCTGAGGCATCCTGTTATTGCAGCTATGGATGACACACAAACCCAGTCTTCTCTGCTATAGTGGTGTAAGACCTGCCTATATCAAAAGGTACAGCATATACTGTATATTAGCCTGCTGTCTGTCAGTGGTCCCTAAGCTTGTCTGTTGCTGTATCAAAACTAGGACAAACATCTGCCCAGACAAAATTGGGACTCTTACCTGATCACTGGATTGCAAAGTTATGGCAATGTGGTTATAGTGTGGTGAGACCCAGCTCTGCAGTACAGATTTGCATCAGATTTTAATACACACACATTTATTCTGAAAAAAAAACATATGAGCTCACAAAGACACAAAGAGCCTTGTTCATACAGAGATGTGCTTCTGATATGAACTGAGCATCCAAAGCCGTCTTACTGTTTATTTGTTTATCCGTACAGTGTGTATTTGTCTGTGTGCGCTCACTTGCTGAGCACTGATCTAATCTGGAGGTTTAATCAGTTCCAGAGTAGATTTGTGTAATTCTGGGGATTACAGGCCTGCTTGTGTGTGGTAACCCCAGGTATTACCGCCTCATCCCCTCCATGCTGAGTACGTCTGATGGAGTGATTGTAGGGCCTGAGGCAGAACCCTATAACCGAGCTCTGAACCACATGGCGAGGTCAGACAGCAGCAGACCTCTGGAAGGAGGCTCAGGATGCAGGGTTCATTCAGAGGGCCGGCACATGTTCGACTTCAGCAACGCTTTGACTGTACATTTGGCTTTCTTCTGCTTTTTCTGGGTCAAATAACTTAGATTAATTTAGGAGATGGACATTCGTTATGCAAACCTAAGAGTAAACCTTTAGAATGTAACTGGGTATTATCATTGAAATAGAAACGGATCATTACCAGTTTTGTATCGCTAGCAGCTAATTAAACTAGGGCTGTCAATCGATTAAAATATTTAATCGTTATTAATCGCAAGATTGTCCATAGTAAGTCACGATTAATTACAAATTAATCACATTTTTTATCTGTTTAAAATGTACCTTAAAGGGAGATTTGTCAAGTATTTAATACTCTTCTCAACATGGGAGTGGACAAATATGCTTGCTTTATGCAAATGTATGTATATATTTATTATTGGAAATCAATTAAAAACACAAAACAATGACAAATATTGTCAAGAAACCCTCACAGGTACTGCATTTAGCATGGCAAACCCAAGCCCAACAGGCAACAACAGCTGTCAGTGTGTCAGTGTGCTGACTTGACTATGACATGCCCAAAACTGCATGTGATTATCATAAAGTGGGCATGTCTGTAAAGGGGAGACTCGTGGGTACCCATAGAACCCATTTTCATTCACATATCTTGAGGTCAGAGGTCAAGGGACCCCTTTGAAAATGGCCAAAATTTTCCCTCGCCAAAATTTAGCCTAAGTTTGGAGCGTTTTTTAGCCTCCTTTGCAACAAGCTAGTATGACATGGTTGGTACCGATGGATTCCTTAGGTTTTACTTTCATATGATGCAGTACCTTCACTCTAGCTTTAAAACTGAGCCAGCTACAATCTAAAAATCGCAAGTTACGTTAATGTGTTAAAAAATTAGTGGTGTAAAAACAAATTTGCATTTACGCTTTATTATCACGTTAACTTTGACAGCCCTAAATTAAACATCTTTATAATTAAATATCCTTTTTGTTATGTAAAAAAACCCTTCATATTTGGTAAAGGAACAAAAAGGATTGGATTGTGCAATGATCAACACAGTGTGCAAGCTGGCCAGATGAACTTGTCAAAACAGCCTCATTCACTGCCTCACAATACAACTTCGTCTAGAGTTGGAAACTTGGAGGCAATTTAACAAAAAGACCCGGGGTTGTAGCGAGTACCCTGGCGGCCTTACCCTCCTCTGAGAGCTGGTTGTCTTTGGTCTCCTGCTCCATCTGCTGGCACCACCCTTCCATGCGTCCCGTCTCGGCCTGCAGCAGCTTCAGGAACCAGTGGCCGTCTCTCCGACACAGTGTTCCCCCTCCTCCGCTCTGGGGAACACTGCTGTTGCTCCCGTTCCCACTCTCCAGCCAAGGGTCTGGAGGCGGAAGAGACGAGGGGTCCAGCGCTGGGTCCAGGCTTTCTGAGAAGGAGGAAGAGCTACTTCGTGTGGTGGAGCGGTTGAGGAACTGCCTGGGCGGTGGAGGTGAAGAGGTGTCACCAGTAGCGTCAACGTTGTCTAAATAGTTCTGTCCGAGAGGGGTGCTTGTGGATTGGCTGGCACTATTGACCATGACTTTCTTCTCAAAATGTTTGGCGTTATTGATATGGGAGATGACAGGGATGTCCTGTGTGTCTGAGTCTGTTTCTTGTTTTGAGGCCATGCTACTGGAGCGACTGAGCCTGAAACAAAGGGTGAGACTTACTGTTACAGGTGGACAGGTGAACATTTTAGTTTTCTTTGTTCACTGTTATGTGCACAACAGTGGACAAACAAAACAATAAATTATTCAAGAATTATGTCTCCATTACTGGAACGAACACACGATACATAGTTTCGACACTGAGTCACTTCTGCTGGTCAATATAGATATAAATAAACAGGATCGCTCCGAGACCGGGCTTTGATAACAGTGCACTCAGACTGGTATCAACTGATCTCTTATCAGTGGGAGCCTAGGTTCTTGTTTTCATATGGCAAATGGAAGAACAGCCTGAAAAATGAACGCTGTCTGACTCAACATTATTTCCATTTCTTGTTAGAACTCAAGAAATGCTTACAAGCGGCGATTCAGTCAGATAATGAAATGTTATGAGTGCTTGACTGAAGAATCTTAACCGATATCAGAGGAGGACAAGAACAGCAGAAGACTGGAAAAGCACAGGAGGGATTAGCACGTAGCACAAAAGTGTGTAAAACACTGATCAAAACACAAGGAAGAACAAAAATTAACATAGGAACTCGAGCTGGTTATGTTTATAAAATATCTATCAGGACTTAGAACAGCTGCTACTTACAAAACACTAAATGCAGCATGCAAAAGTAAGAAAATACAGGAGGAAGGCATGAGGAACTTCCTGGTAGGGCCGCACAATTAATCGAAATTTGATCAACATCACAATATGGCCTACTGCAATATTCAAATCGCAGGAGGCGATATTTGTACAGAAAATATTTGTTAAAGGCAAAATGTGTGCCAAAATACCATTTTAAATTAAATATTGTCGTGCTGAAGAGATGTCCTGCCCTGCACATCATATATCTACAGACTTAAGAAAACATCTTTGTTTGGTACAGATCTCGAGGAAGATCTATTAAGAAAATGAGAATAATGATGTAAAAATGATCATTCCCTCCAATATCGCAATTGCAATATCAGTCAAAATAATTGCAATTAGATATTTTTTCAAAAATTGTGCAGCCCTACCTCCTGGCATTCAAAACATCACGAGCATAGAAATGCAAACTCCACTGCAATAACCTAGAAATGGGTCTCAAATATTTAGTAAGCAGAGACAAGTTTAAACAGTAACAACTCATGCCAGGAATCTATTTTAACACCACCAATACAACACACAAGGATAGTTTTCAGACACAAACACATTCACATTGCTTTCACATTTACATAGCTTCTGTAAAGGGAAAGAATAGTCAGAGCAGTGTGTGTGGCTATAATATAAATTCCTCACGTTGTTACAAGGACAGGAAGAGGACTTACTGCCACCCGTCCTCCACCTGTACTCCTATTGACTGAAATCTGGCCAACGGCGGGGTCTCCTCTCGTGGAACTTCCTGAATACAGTCAACCTTAGAACAGATAAACGAAATGAAAAAAGCATAATCACTGACCAAGTCAAAATTACAAACAATAACTCAGGCCCTGTTCAGAGCTGACATTAACCTGCGTCCTGAGTTATCCGATCACAAGTGGACAGCTCTAAGTACGTCTGTTCACACCTGGCATTAGAATATGTCTCCACATGCATCTTGAGTGACCTCTTGTGATCGGATCTCACTTCCCCGCACTATATGAAAATAAACACGTAACGTTAAACACACGGCTAATACAGCAGGCGTGACGTAATATTACATGAATGCCAGTAGTAATATGCTACATATTCGTGAATTTGGGTAGGCCTACATTTTATTAAAGCAAATAAAAGGTTATTGTTCCGGCACTGATACCTTTGTGATCCGATCACTGAGGATGCATGTTAATACCAGCGCTGAACAGGGCCTCAGAAAAACTAAAATCTTGGCACGAATGATGTCATAGACGCTTAATTCTAGCCAGAATAAGTACAGTTTGTCAGGGTTTTTAATTTTCCAAGTGATAAACCAAATCATCAGAGGAACAATTCAGAGAAAATTTGTATAATTTTGTGCTTGGTTTGCCATTAAAAAGTGTCACCATTAATGGTTACTCTGACTGAGTTTTGTTAATGTGCAGGGTCTGCAAAATGGAGAAAATGGCTGTTATTTCAGTACAGAACAGAAAGTTATGGTTAAAGGGGAACGCAGATACAGTATACAGCCAGCTCTAATGATAGAGGGATGTTCATCCTAACGAGACCTTTAGCTTGCAAGCACATTTTTGGGCTTGAGGTGACACACTCAGACATAGCCATACACCACAGAGGATTACTTTTAAATATGTTCTTTTTCCTGGATTCAAGCAGAGCGAGCTACACTTCAGAAAACCCTGTGATCAGGGCTCTATCTCGACTGACAGCTCTAACAGCCCTGATTCAACAGTCCCATTGCCTACCTGTATGCCAATGGAGGACAGTTTCCGCCTGGGTACTGGTGCCACAAAGGGCTCCTCTGCTGCTAGATTCCCTTTGTTTAATCCTGATTTCAGTGATTCATGCTGGACTACTGAGTCACTTGTCTCAGTGGAAGCATTAAAGGTGATGGGCGCGATTGGCTCTCTCGGGATGGCGATGGGAGTGGGGATGATGTGCGGAGGGCGGGGAATGCCCCGGGCCAGGCTGTTGGCACGGGTGCTGTCAAGGCTGTCAGAGGAGTTGCTGTGAGCGTGGCTCGACTGGCTGTTGACCTCTGACCTCCGGTCCTGCTGGTCCAGGTAGTTGTCCTGGGCCGACTCTGTGCTGCTCTGTACCGTCACAGAGATGTAGGGCTTGGAGGTTGTACGGGGCGGCACTGGCGGAGGAGCAGCTTTCTTACAGGTGGTTATGCATGTAGAGACTGGAGGAGAAAAGAGGAAAGGAAAAAGAAGAAAAAGGATTACAAAATGACAGAGGTCAAAATGTTTTAGCAAATCTTTGAGAGTGAACTCAAAACAAGAACAAACCAATTACAGAAGATATAAGTAGTACAGACAACAGCTCGAAGCACGTTTATCAGCATCATCCTAAGAGCTGACTAACAAGTTTTGTCAGCATGTCCATGTCATACTGTACATGAATACACGCGGACATTGTTGCATGAAAGCTGGAACACCAGCAGAATCAGGCAGGCATCCCATAAAGTGGAAAATCAAATCAGGCAGGACACTGAACAAACATACCGCTCAAAGCAGGTGACTAAATGAAATCACACACACACACAGCACACTTTAAAGCCTCGATCATGAGACAGGTGATGAAATCAGTAAAGCAATTAGTAGACCATCTGACTCTGAGGACCGAATATGGTTGAGAAATTGAAAGGAGACATTTATCTGCACCACTCCCTAACGCCAGACCAAATATGCCCTCCAGCTATTAAGGAGATAATAGAAAGTTAACCATAGAGACAGAAGGAGGGAAGGAAACCACTCAGACAAATCTACCCATGACAGATGATAACGCCTATTCTCTTAATGATTTAATGAGTGTTATTATGTTATTAATGTCATGGATGTTATAGTACACCCAATGACAAATGAGGAGCCACCCAAAAATGATGCAATTGGTAAAACTATACAAAAAAAAACAGCAAACGCTCAGTACTAAGCTTTGTTAATTTTGGATTATTTTAAAATGGTCTCATGGTAGCATATACAGGGTTAAAAATCTAAAGCTGAGCTCCTTACAGTGGCAACTTTTGTGTGCGCTTACATGAAATCCACATAGCGTGAGTCGAGCACACAACAGAAAAAGCAGATTTTTTTTCACTCAAAAAAAACTCAGTCAAACATCTCCCTTCATTGCTCTGTCCTCTGCAGGTCCGACTACATTATTTCACTACCGGTAGAGCCACTCATTCACTTATCTCATCTATCAACCAAATCAATGGTCTGCGATGAGGTCAATGGCTAACGTTCCCACAGTCTGAAGTGTATCAGGCAGAGCAAAAATAAACGGGAGCAGGATTTCACCCAGTGACATAAACGGTGCATCAGAAGAGATCAAGTTTATGGGCTACAAGTAAAAAATGAAGTTGTGACGTTGTATTTACAGACTTCATTCATCTTGATGGTTTCAAAATGCAAATAAAAAGTCATAATTCTCATGCAGATAGATTATATAAGGACTCGAAGGCTCTTCTGTTGTGCCTTCTCTCTGATGCCTTCATTCAAGAGACCACAGAAAAGCCCCGCATAGTAAAAGGCAGAGTGTGATGCTGGACCGCCAAAACCTAGAATCTAAACAGGGAATATTATTGTAACATTATGAACCCTGTGGCTACCATATGATCCCTTAAACAGATGCTTTATTTGACACCGCACTGGGAAAAAAACAGTGGAAAGAAGATGGAACCTGTACAAGACCACAGAGGAGTTAGTACAGAGAGGGACAGATGGTATTTGGAGGCCGAAGAGAGAGAAATAAAGTTTGTTTAAATAAAAGCAGTTATGACAGCACAAGCTGCTCCATCAGCCTGTTATTAAATATATTTAATAATCATTTAATTTGTCTGTCAGAGTCTGTATATTGCTGCCTTTGACATTTTTGCTTAAAAACATCAGGTTATGGTGCAGACCACACCATAATCAGGAAATCAGTGGGGCAGTTGAGGCCTTCATAGCCTAATATTAACATCACATATGATTAAACCAGATGAAACTGTGGCAGAAGCATTTCTAGAGACTGCTGTCAGGGATATAATTAAATGACTTTCCGAGGAAATGACATAGTGTGTGCGTCTTAGGATGTCACTTACATACAGAACCATTATCTGTATACAAGTGACATACTGTTCACTGTGTAAAGTGGTATTGAACAGTCTATTGTCTATTTTATTGACACTGGTAAGTGGGCCCATAAAGTACCTTTCTGTAAAGCTCAGCCATTTTGCACTCAGAAGTGTAAAAGCCCGCACAGACATAAGTCTGTGTATTGGCAATAATCTGGCGATACTTATCATTATACATATATCATGATTTATTGCGATACTGTAAGCAATTTTTAAAATCCAATAAAGGCAAAAAAGCCCAAAAATGAAATCTAATTATAGGAAAACTGTCATAAAGAACATATCACCATATACATAAAATCTAAGTTAAAAAAAGTACTTTTTTAATGCAATCAGAACAGTGAGAACATAGCACTACCTTTTTTGTGCAATCTGAGCCACTGTCTGCCACAAATCTTTGCATGTAAACTATGAATTAAAAATCAATACAGTGTTTTTAAGAATCAATACAGTATAACAAAACATTATATTGCAATAATCAAGTGCATTGATATTTTCTTACACCCCTACACAGACACAATACATAATCACCAGATTTGAGGTCATTGCATATGAGTCAAACTCTCAGAAATACTGAGATTGTAATAAATAGTCACAATTTCCTGCGGTGTCATCCGAAAGGAAACTGCATGACAGCATTTGATGACTCTGTTAGGCACGGCATGAAGCGAACACTGTTTGTGCCTCGTGTTGCTGCACTGAATGCTGTTGTCATCAAGGATTTTGAAAAAGCCTTGCAGCAAACATGTGAGCTGCTGAGAGAATATTCAAACAAAAGGGTCGCTGTTCATTGTAATCCGCTTCTTAGCTTTATCTCTAATGTTTGTGCAAGCTCACCTATCATGAAATCTCATATGACCTCACACAACAAGCTGAGTGGCGTTGCCAAGCTGCTGTCAGTCAACTATTCCAGAGGATTGCATCAGCTTGAACTACTGCACCACGACTGGCTCCATGGTGCTCCTTTAAGACTAACTAAGTGCTGTTATGGGTTTGCACCCCTTTTATTTAGAAATGCAAGTTATTGCATTTGCAGTGTGCTATAGAGCTGTGCAGGGATGACGTGTTTTTGTAGAAGTTAGCATCGCCCTGGTTCACTCGACAAAAAGCCAATGGGATTTTGATTTTTCCATTGGATTTTGGATTAATGCAGAAAATAAGCAATGTGGCAAACAAAAGTTTACGATACTTACATGTTTTGTTCAGGAAGATAATCTCCACAAATGAACACCACTTTTATGATTGTTGAAGTGTGAATGCAATCGCCAGATTAATCACCAAACTACACCACGGTCGTATGAACGTGAGTATATACAAAGAGGCTGTAAAGGCGGACGCGCTGGCGTGATGACGTTTAGCAACCGCTCATTTAGCAACTTGTTAGCAACCGCCTTTTTTAAGAAAGAAAAATTCATGAGTAGGATATTTACTGACGTAACCACAGACCTTATTTCAGGCATCGAAACAAAAACCCATTCAAAAAACCTCTTGACTACGAAATTTCATTTCCGGGTTTTAGGATTCATTCCTGCAGCACTCTATTGACCGATATTTAACCAAAAGATCATGCAGTCTGTGTTAGCTGTGTTTAAAGTTTAAGTTAGCTTAGCATAGTTTGGGCTTTCCCTTGATTCTGCTTGTTTTAAAAAAAACTAACAAAAAACCCTATAAAACCCAGAGTGACAGTGGATTCAGTCGAACCATTCTCTTGTGTTGGCACAGTGCAAAAGTAACGTGGAGCCAATCGCAGACTTGCTCTGCTATTGATTGGTTTCCAATCGTCTGATTATTAATTTTTATCTTAAATTCAACATACCTGAACTCTTACACTCGACACCTGACTTATTCCAGGATAGAGCTCAGATTTGTAAATGCTGGCCCCAGTCCAAGCTGAGATACTTAACAGCAAACTGCTCCGATGCACTCAAGGTTACATTTTAAGGACGCCAAAACACTTGACACCATCTGTAAACAACAGAGATGACACCCAAAACCACACCCAAACTGGACCATCTCCAGACCTTGGCTGTGTCTTCTTCAAATCCCACACATGATGAACATCACAAAAAGAGACCGGACACACACACACACACACACCCTATTGGATGTCCAGCCCTCATGGTAAATAATAAGCTGACAATACAAACATCACTTGTTCACTGTGATGCTTTGACTGTTGGAACACACCCTCAGCTCCACATTTTAAGGATGGGAACCACCAACCCAGTCTGCTATTAAAAAAGCTGTCCCTGACATCCACAAGATGTTTCAACCATAACACCTCACTGATATCCAGAGCGGTCATCATTTCAGAACAGATCTTGTCCAATCTATTTTAAGAAACCTGCAGTTTAGCATCCATCACAGCTACACAGTACATGCCACGGACTAGCCATGTTTTTATCCACCACACTCTGACCACTAGGGCTGTCCCGAATACCATTTTGTGGCTTCGAAGCTCCTGTTGCGGGCCTGGTAGTGCAGAGCTATCTGTCCAGTTTCCACTCCGAGCCTCCTGGGCCCTTTTATGCCGTCGGTGGGAGGGCGGACGGACGATGACAACACTGTCATACTTTTCTCAAACTTGCGGTCATTATTTACTTATATTGTACTTTACTTTGCTATTATTGCCTAATGGGAGACGGGGTCAAAAATCAAACTTCAAGGATTTTCCTTCTTATTGAAACGAAAACAGCTACAAAATGTGAAATAATCACATCAAATAAATTACAGTGATAGACCTAGGGCTTACCCGAATGCTTCGAAGCTTCGACCGTTGCCATGGTATTCTTTTTTTTTTAAAGATTGTTTGTTTTGGTCTTTTTCCTTTATTTGACAGTGATAGTGGTGAAAGGGGGGGATAGAGGGGATGACATGCAGAAAGGGCCACAGGTCGGATTCGAACCCTGGGCCGCTGCAGCAAGGACTCGCCTATTTGATTCATGGGGCGCCCGCTCTACCCGGTGAGCTACCCGGCGCCCCCGTTGCCATGGTATTCAACCTCCAAATCAAATACTTTTTATATATAGATATGTAATAACAATGTATAAACCCCAAAATAGCCCATAAAATAAGGAATAATTATTATTATGATAACATTATTCATATTCAACACTAATTATTATTATTAGTTATTCTCAGACGGATATCACTGTTTGTTGTGTGTAGAGGCGCGTGCGTGTACAGTCGTGCAGCAGCAGCACTGTCCCGGGCATTGAAACGGGGGAGATGGAGACAGTCAGAATAAAATGTCAGCTGCCGTGCCGCACTGCTTCGTGAAGCTTCAAATAACTTTGAATATTTCTCACCGAAGCCCAAAAAAATGGTATTCGGGACAGCCCTGGATAGCCCATAAAAATGAATTTCCTCATATGTAGGCTTATAAAGAAATGAATAAATAAATAGACTGTAGCCTATGCCAACAAATAGGACTAAAACAAAATACCTGGCTTTGTTGAAACTGCGCTTCAGCACCCGGGACACTGCTGCGCGCGCACCCACGCACACAAAACAGAGCTATCCGTCTGAGAATAACTAATAATAATGAATGTTGATGATGCATAATGAATAATGTAGGATTAATATTCCTTTTTTCATGGGCAAATTGTGATTTTTGGGGTAATGCATATATAACAAAAAAACAAACAAACCCCCCACTGCATTCGAAAACCGATTTGGACGTGGTTTACCATGGCAAAGGTCGAAGCATTCGAGTCAGCATTACTGACCACCATCCTTGCCTTAGGAAAACCTGCTGAGACAGCTTTTCACTGTCCATGCTCCCTCTCATGACAGATATAGATGCTGGATAGAACAGGGTTGTCACTGTTGTGGCAGCTATGTGATGCGCCGGCTCCACTCCTGCATCCCAGTCTTCAGGATAGTTGTCACTAACTGGTGTGAGAGGGCATAGATGTGTGTGTGTGTGTGTGTGTGTGTGTGTGTGTGTTTGGACACCTGCCCTGCAGTTCTCCAAGTGTCACATCATGCTTTCGTCATTCTGAACAGAATTCACCCTTAAGTCTTAATACCACAGAATCTGCTTTGCCCAGCAAAAACAAGCCCCAAAATCATAACTGACAGCTGCCTCTGAGATTAGACTTGAGATAAAGTAGTAGAGCTGGACACAATAAATGGGCCGGGCCAATATTATCAGCTGATTTTAGCTTATGACAAATATATCGATGCTGTGTTTTGGCCAATAGCCTAGGTAACAAGAAACTGCAGCAGAGAAATGCCAAAGATAAGTAAGGGATTATGTACAGCGAGCTGGTCATTGTTGTGAAAGCAAAAACAATGACCCGCTAGCTGTACATTATCCCGCTTATTACACGGCTACTTACTTAAGAAATCAATAATTTGACTCAAAAACGGTCCGCCAGAGTCCGACATCAGAACTGCGCCCGTAGCAACGGTTTGCTATACATAACAACGTTCTGCTATAAGTAAATTACAGACCGCAGAATGCCGTGATTGACCAATCGGAATAGAGTATTCAACACAGACGTGCAATAATGTATATTAATTGGAAAACAGTGTCGTCATTATATAGTTTCCCCACCGGAGAGCACTGATAAGTTTAGCCATACAAGTGGGATCTTTTGGGAATGTCGGTCGGTTCACCACTTCGGTCAAGACTGACATATCTCCATAACGATGGATTGCCATTAAATTTGGTACAAACATTCAGGCCCTCCTCAGGATCATTTATAACAACTTTGGTTATCCCCAGACTTTCCATATACCTCCATCATCGGGTCAAAATTTACCAGTGCTTTAGTGTAAGACTAAACACACCTAGACTAAAACTAATGACAATCCCTCGTCCTTAGTTGTACTTTGCGTTTCCTGCCAATTAGGCATTGTGTTTAATGCAGTAAATCTACTTGACACAGCTTAATGATGGCGTGCACAGGACAACCACATAGGTGATCAGACAGGTTTTAAACAAGTTTGGAGTTTAACCACACTGTCCACTGTTCATACTGTTCTATGGCGGTTAGCTACTGGTTTTGCCACATCCCAGTTCCCAGCAGTGAAACTTGTGAGTAATTGGTAATAGAATAATGGCCAGGACTAAAACAAACAGACTTTTATAGTGTAGGAAAAAAGTGTAGAAAACAGAATATAATTGATTCCTGATAAATGCCTGTTGGAAGCCAGAAAATGCATCCGTGGCAAAAAGTTCCCACACACAGATGGATCGTACGTGGCACATGCTGTAATTCAGCCCATTACAGAACTCAGCCACACAAATACACAGCTGTGCAAGCATAAAAACACACTGTATGTAGCAATAGAACCAGTGCTGACAAAGCCTTTCCTTAACCTTAACACTCAGTACCACAGAAAAGAGCTATAAATATGGACATGAAGCACTAACACTACAGATTCTTAAACAAGCTGAATTTGTGTACAGGAGCTGCTCAGTAGAATGTACTGGCTGCTCTACAGAAGGGGATTTAACAACAGAGACAAGCAGACGCTTTATGCCAAAATGTTTGAGAGGAATCTGGAGTGGGCACTGAGCACTGCTGTTTTCATGCCATCTGGACAGTGCTTCAGTTGTCTACAGCGAGCCCAGGTTCAAGATGTGATTTTCAAGGCTGGGAAACAATTAGCTGCATGAAGTTACAGCAGTTGAAAACAGTTTCCAACAACCCCATGACGGCTTTCCACTCAGCAATTCACTGCATACTAACAGCTATCCTGGCTACATACTCAAAGACTGAAAGAAAAAACACAAAAATAGGAAACTTTTCTGGTCAACCTTTATGTGCTAGAACACACACAGTGGTCTCCTCCCTGTTAATAGCATTTTACTGTTTGCCATGGGAAGACTGTGGAGGGATAATTAACCAACCACAGCTCCCGCACAGTGACATCACTGTTGGTAGCAAAACATCTTTTTAGAATCTGAAATCCAAGATCAGGTTTAAAAAAATATTAGGGCGATAATGACGCGTTAACGCAAATCGTTTTAACGCCACTAATTTCTTTAACGCATTAATGCAATAGATTTACGGAGGTTGTACTGGGCTCACTCAAGCTAGAATGGAGATACTGGCAACATATGAAACTAGAAAACCTAAGGAATTGGTACCAACCATGTCATACTAGCTCGTCGCAAAGGAGGCTAAGTAACGCTCCAAACTTGCACTAAATTTTGACGAGGAAAAACTGGCATGGCCATTTTCAAAGGGGTCTCTTGACCTCTGACCTCAAGATATGTGAATGAAAATGGGTTCTATGGGTACCCACAAGTTTCCCCTTTACAGACATGCCCACTTTACGATAATCACATGTTTGGGGCAAGTCATAGTCAAGTCAGCACACTGACAGCTGTTGTTGCCTGTTGGGCTTGAGTTTGCCATGTTATGATTTGAGCATATTTGTATGGTAAATGCAGTACCTGTGAGGGTTTCTGGGCAATATTTGTCATTGTTTTGTGTTGTTAATTGATTTCCAATACTAAATACTGTATATACATACATTTGCATAAAGCAAGCATATTTGCTCACTCCCATGTTGATAAGACTATTAAATACTTGACAAATCTCCCTTTATGGTACTTTTGAACAGATACATTTTTTTTTCGATTGACAGTCCTAAAAAATATATTTGTGCCTAATTATTACAGCATTTCTATGTTATATTAACAGCAGTGTTGCGATGTGGCAAACGGAGACACAATAGTAAAAACTAATAATTACTACTATTAATATACTGTAGATGACTTGAGAGTACTTAGGGCTTTTAGAATATAGTTCAGTGAACAGATTCGGGTCTCAAATGTTTATCTTTGTTCATTTTAATGGATTCATTCACTCATTGGGCACATTACAGAATGCACCATTTCACTGACAAACCCTGATCCAATCTGCCTCTTGTCATCTTTATGTAATCCACTCCAAGGATGGTCAAACAATGTCAATAACTGTGGGGCAGATGAGACACTCAGTTTGACAGTTTTGGTCCCTCTTTCTCTAGCATTATAAACCCTGTTGTTCAACTATTCACCAGCAACAATATACATTTTAAGCCGATTGGTTGAGGTGATGTTTTTCTGGTCAGTTGGTGCTGGACAAGAACCAGGAACAATGAAAGACAAAGGGTGGATTGTGATGCTCTATTTAACAGTTTAGTATCGCCTGCCAAGATGCTTGCTGCCTGCCAGTTGACCCATCTGTATTGTTTCATCAAGTTACAGCCACAAGACGCAGATAACCTTGCCTGACCCTACCACCACTTCCTTGTAATCAAAGCCATTATTCCAATGAATTATCACATTAAATGCTTTCAACAACATCACCGCTACCAAACTGTACAGGCTTTATATTAAATGCAACATCAAAATGGGATTTAATCCATGTTGGACACTAGGGCGGTGTACTTGCAAGAATCTGGCGATACGATACGCATCATGATACAGGGGTGACGATTCAATATAGTGCGATACTGTAAGTAATACGATATACTGCGATTTTATAAATCTCAATTTAGGGAACTTTCAAAGTAAAAAAAGAACACACCAGAAATGCATAATTTTTAGAAAAGGCAAAAATAACACATTTATACTGCATGCAAAAAACTGCATGGTTTTTGCCCCAAACTTCATGTGATTATCATAAAGTGGGCATGTCTGTAAAGGGGAGACTCGTGGGTACCCATAGAACCCATTTTCATTCACATATCTTGAGGTCAGATGTGAAGGGACCCCTTTGAAAATGGCCATGACAGTTTTTCTTCGCCACAATTTAGTGTAATTTTGGAGCATTATTAAGCCTCCTTCGCTACAAGTTAGTATGCCATGGATTTCTTAGGTTTTGTAGTTTAATACGATGTTACAATCTCTGAAAGATAGAATAGCAGCTGCGCCCAACGGCGGACTGTTGGATTTTTTAGAGGTTAATTACAAATCGATAAAGTGTTTCGGAAAATGTATACAGTATCTCAAAACATGATATCGTGATATTTATGTGTATCGATATTTTCTTACACACCTATACCAAAGTGGGGCAGCCCTCAAATAATCCCCCCGAGAAAGCCAATTTTCCATTTCAGCAACCAAAAAGAAGCAGGTTTTGTATAGGTAATCAATCCAAACAACTACATATAACATGTCCTCATACAGTTTTAACAACACCCCACTTATCGGACTCCCACGGGGTAGCATCACAGCCATGAGCGCACACATAGTGGAAACATGCTTTTCTGATGTCAGCAACAGAGCACTTTGTACTGAACACAAGGTGGGGAATAGGGAAAAAAAAAACAAAAAACAAATAGGGAAAAACTGGCATGGTCATTTTCAAAGGGGTCAATTGACCTCTGACCTCAAGATATGTGAATGAAAATTAGTTCTATGGGTACCCACGGGTCTCCCCTTTACAGACATGCCTAATTTATGATAATCACATGCTGTTTGGGGCAAAAACCATGCAGTTTTTTGCATGCAATATGATTGTGTTATTTTTGCCTTTTCTAAAAATGTTCTTTTTACGATTTTTTTTACGATAGTTTTCCTAAATTGATATTTAAAAAAAAAATTGCAGTACATCGCAATAACTTACAGTATCGCAATATATTGAATCATTACCCCTGTATCATGATGCGTATCGTATCGCCAGATTCTTGCCAATACACAACCCTAGTAGGGAAGACTCTCAATAATGAATATAGTAAAGAGTGCACCATACAACACCACTGGAAGTAGGATAGATCATAAGATAATCAAGATATTAATCTCAGAGCTTGGAGATATCAAACTGATGATAGAGATGATTCTCCTAGTTTTCCTACACACTCTTTTAGCTTTGCTTACTGGTCTAAATGTATTTGTATCTGACTCTTCATTCACCAAATGCTTCATAAATTGAACATGTTAGACAAATTCCCTCTAAATGTAGCTGCTGTAGGGCAGCAAATGAGCATATTTAAATGTTATCTCAGTGCTGAAAGTCAATGTCGTTTTTAATTAGGATGATGGCTAAGCTGTCATCATTCATTCATTCATTCATTCATTCTCCCTGTGCAATATCATTTTCCACTTGTGCAATTTTATTAATAGTCTGTTTATTGTCAATACTGTATATACTGCTCCTATTTTTATACTTCCTTCTATTTTAATGGTTCATATTTTGTTACACTTTGTTTAGCTCTTTTTTACTGTTAGCTGATGCATCTTGTTTTTTGCACTATCCCCTTTGCTGCTGTACACTGCAAATTTCCCCACTGCGGGACTAATAAAGGAATATCGTATCTTATCTTATCTTATCTTATTATGGGACAGACAGACAGACAGACAGGATGACTTGTGAGCAGTTGGAGTCTAGACGTGTGACGTCATAAACGCTGCTGTAGTGCTCAATAGCACCTGCTGAAGTTTATACTAAGTTAAATGTATTGTCATCACACCACACCCACACTGTGATGTAAAAGGTAATTAAGGTAATTAACAAACACAACGTCAAAAACACTAACAATAAGGGTTAAAGTACTTACCCTGCTGTCAGGGCGCAGGCAAATATATATATATACAGCACAAAGGTGTCTTGAGTTAAGACTTATATTATGTTCAAGGCAGCAGCTGTAACCGGAGTGAACAGTCTTTCTGTTAAAGGCTGTGTGGAGAATAAAAGCCGGTCTGGTTGTATTTTGTTTGGGAGGCGTGGTAGCGTGTCTACTGATGCCTTCAGGAGCGCCTCGGACACTCCACAGTTTCATTATTGTAAAAGTGATTATGGTGCTCATTTAAGATAAGATATTCCTTTATTAGTCCCGCAGTGGGGAAATTTGCAGTGTACAGCAGCAAAGGGGATAGTGCAAAAAACAAGATGCATCAGCTAACAC